>JAADYK010000791.1:0-14050 GCA_023338225.1 Halophytophthora batemanensis | reverse complement strand
CCTGGCGGAACGTGGCTCTGACAGCCAGTTATGTTTCACTGACCTAGCATTTCGGAATCTCTGCAGATATGCCGTTGATATGCAAATGACTTGACTTCACTATGGATTATATGAATATTTTTTGAGTCCGTTCCGATACCATGCGTCGGAACAGCTTCGGAATCACAAAACCCTACCTGCTTAGATTTTACTGGCTATATTTCCGTGTACATTAACGAAAAATAGTGATTTCATTGGTCAAATGCTTATAGCGTTGTCTAATTGGTTAAACCTGATTATAGTGAATTCAAGTATAAATTGTGAGTTCGGAGTTTTGACGATATTCATCCATACAAAAATGTAGGCACCGTATTCCATGTATAGTACCCGATGATGCATGTAACGCTAGCGTTTCAGTTTTCTCACCTGTAATAATAAATATGCACCTAACAAAACTAATAGCATAATGCGCACCATGTCTTTGGCATAACATATGAGACTCTGGACGTACGGATAGCACTGCTGAATTCTGAAGGGGGTGCCCCGGGAATCCTCCTAGCGCGGTGGAGACTTTCAACGAAGGTTTACATCATGAAGTCGCAATCATGTGCACGCACATGGAGGGGGATTCCTATCTAGATCTCTAGTTCCTTCTTTGTCTGTCGGTCTACTATGCTTTTTTCTACCTCCCCTTTGCTAGTGTCTAGGAGGTTTAGAGCGTTTAGCTTCTCAGATAACTGGTCGTACTTGTTAGCGAGTTCGCAGTCTATTGGCATCTCCTAAGAAATGCACGAGAAACCGTTCGTGATACTTGAGGGGCTCAGCTTGGACCACACCCGGCAATCCAACCAACCACCTCTTCCCAATCTGGTGGTGCCAGCTTGAAAGCTTCCCGTCCCACTTTGTGGAGCTACTGCGGCTGTTGTAGGCCGTCAATCCACGCCTCACGGATCCGCTGCTTGAATGGCTTGTTCCACCCAACGCCTTCAGGCTGACAGACACTGGTGTACCTGGGCGGAGTTCGTAGGATCTCAACGTTCAGCTACTTGGCGCACGCGAGGACTTCATCGGTCCAATGAGCTGAACAGTCGCCCCACAGTAAGAGAGTACGGCTAGTCACGCCACTCCTGTTACCGAAGTTGTACTTGAGAAACCGCACCGAACGTTCCGTGTTCTACCAGCCCGTACTGTTGCTGTAGATCTGGACGCTAAGCAGTTTCTGAAGCTCTTGAGTCGCTGCCGCAGACGCACTCCGAAGCTAGGTCGCTCCTTCGTGTTGACTGCTCTACGCGCGAGGCTCCTTGCTGGTTGTGTCTTGATCACGAGGAATGGTTCACGCTAAATGGTGCTCTTGGGAACGCAGTCGAAAAAGACAGGGGTCTGGTCGGCGTTGAAGGCGGCGTCGATCCTCAGTCCATGCATGCGTTCTCTGAGCACTTTCGTAAAGAATACCACAATTGCACATGCATCGGAAGGTGAGATCTGGTTTTGGCGTGTCTTGGTGCAAGACGAAAGGGCATGTCGATAAAAAAAAACCTTGTTGCCACTCCCATGAAGCTTCGAAGAACCCACGAGGAACGTCAGTCTTCTCTGTCACCTGTAGCGCTCGCAACCGTAGCATTAGGGATGACACAGGAGCGCTGTCGCTGCGGTAGATGTTGATCCAGCATACGAGGTCTCTTTCCGCGTCAGCGCTAAGCGAAGTGGCGACTCCTTTCTCCCGTAGCTGGCTTTTGTTTCCCCAGTTGTGTGGCATACAGCAGTGATATTCCCCTTATCCCTGGCCCACACATAGATATTCGTGCGCCTGATCTCTCGCTGGGTGCCTTTGACACCTGGGAAGAAGGCTTCCAGCGTAGCACTGATGCCGTCACTCGCGTAGGACTTGATTACAGCCATGCGAAACTGGTAACTGTACGCGGTGCGCTTGTCCTGCGGTTTCTTGCGCCACCCTTCCTTGGCTCTTGCCGTACGTCCTTGCCCCATGCTTGGATTGGATTGCCCTGTGATGGTTGCGGTCGTCTGCCACTCAAATGGCTAGATGCAGCGCGGAATACTTCTGGTGGCACACTGTATCATATGCTAACTGCGGGTCGCCGGATATAAGACACACATTTGTCCGTTTTTGCATTCCTCTTTGATTGGCCAATTTCTCTTGTCGGGTACAACATATTGTCGGATATTTCATAGAATACGATACCACTGAGAAACGGCTATTCTCGTAAAATCTACAACTGAAACGCAAATGCTAACATCTGCTTGGCTAAAACATCGTACTCAGACAAAATTTTAGCATTTTGGCGAAGTACGATAGGGTGAAATCACCTTTCACCCAGTATTTGAAGAGAAAAGGCCCAAATACACATTAACCCAAGTGGAAGTGGCTTATCTGTGAATATCGAGTAATTTGGCACACTGCCGCGCAGTAAACTTCTCCGCCTTCTCTCTCTTTCGCTCATAAATCAAGCTGACCGCAATAGTGCCCAGCTTCTTCGCGCCTTGATCCTCGCCTGCTCTCCTCGTTTCGTCACTGTAAGGACGAGATCGCTGCTCACTGCGCCTTAAACTACGACTTCGCCACCACAGTCGACTACCTCCGCTCGCGCTCGCGCTGCCGCCGCTCCACCTCCGCTGGCGAGGCCGCCGTGGCCTGGGTCCTAGAGGAACTGACCGGACTCCCATGAGTCTCAACCCGTAAGGAGCTGATCACCGTCCTAGAGCTAGAGGCTTGGTCCGCCTTGCTGCGGACGGTCTTCGAGCTCCAAGGAGCCTGCACCATGCTCGGGTTGGAGCGTGGGTGACCGAGAACGAGTTCCAAGCTTTCCTGATGCGCGACGCTCGCAAACGAGTCGAAGCCGAATTCAAGAGCATCTGGGTTGTGAGTATCGAGGACGGCGAGACCAGCGACATTGTACAGCATACGGCGGACGCTCTAGCAGAGTTTGGCCTCCCTGTTCCTCTTGCGCTCAACTTCGTGGCGATGGAGAAAGTCTTCCTCGCTCACCGCGCTCGTGTGCTCGCCACGCCACCTCCCCGACGGTCGTCGAGCCGTCCCGGGCGTCTGGGTCTGTTTCTGTTGAATGGACCCAGTGCCTCATGTAGCAATCGTCACTCCCCGCAATACCGAGCATGGGGGCGTTGCATGTGAGCAAACTTGCACGTATCTAACACCGCGGAGTAGGTATCTCCGGGCACCCGGACTCCAGGAGCCCGAGTGAGCAAGTGTTTGTTCTTCAGGTAGACGCTACGCGCGGCGTTCACGTTGCGATCAAGAGTCAGGCTGCAAGCACGTGAAGGCCCTCTTGCCGGTGATGCTGTGGTTGGTTCTCCCGCAGCACGATGTTTTCATGGTGTCGTGCGCTTCCCACTGGAACCACGACTTTCCTAGATTCGCCTAGAGCTAGCGGAGCACTCGTGGTCTTGAGCGACTGGGGTCCATGTCTCCCTTGCGTGCTGGTCGACCGAGCGATCCCACCACACCGATCGGTCTCCCGTCGAAAGAAGAGATTGAGAAATGAGCGAGGGGGTGAAGCGAGGGGGTCTTGTCACGTGCTTGAATGTGGAGACGCAGGAATGTGTGGTAGTAGCTCGCAAAATGGGACTGAATGGAATAACACCTATGCAAGTAGGAAGCCGGCTACGAGAAGTCTGGGGGTTGAGAAGATCATCTAGCAGCAGAGTATTGCTCGATTTTGGTTGGCCATGACTTCTAACGTCTCACGAGTGGCTGATAGGCTGGACCCCACGTCATCTATGATTGGCCAATCCTGGCGGTGAATGATGGAGGGCCGATCGGTAGCTGTAGCACGTGCTAGCCCAGACAGACACCAACCGCTCGTTTTTGGCCTGCACAATTTCGCAACCAAGTCAAGCAGTAAACAAGCCCAGCTGAGTGATCGTCCGGTGTCATGCCCTCCCCCCCACCTCCATGGCAGCAGCCACGCAGGCAGGCAGGCAGGCAGCCCTGCCCGCCTTGCAGCGGGCCACAGAGCTCCCATTGCCAGAGGCCCATTTCACCTCGCACGCCACGCCCACGGCTGGACTGCAGCCGGAACTCAGCACCGCATAGACGTGCACCACTGGCGGAGCTTGGCCGCTGGCTGGCCGCTCAACGCAGTGTTCACACCCGGCCAGCGGTGTCCTTTTCCTAGCCAACGTTCGCTCGCGCACCCAGCACCAGCCGCATAAGAGCGGAGAGGCCCGCTTCTCGGCGGCCAGTGGCCAGTGTTAAACACCAAGCGGGGTGCTTCCAGCAGACACGCAAGGCCTGTTGGTCGCGGCGCCATACAAGCTGGGCGTTCCCTCTCGTCAGAGCCTCGGGCCAGCGGGCGTTTGTGTTTGAGCACGGGCGGCGGAGGAGATTTGCAGTCACAGCTTGAAGCGCAAGATCGCGGTTTCGCCACTCCTTCATCTGGAGGCTGTGTCCCAATCCAAGTGCCACGACCAACTGGCCAAGAGAGCCCAAACGGCGCTGCAACGCATGCAGTGTGCGTGCTATCGCAGCATTGCTGCCTTTCGCGCTGGGAGGGCACTGCTCCGAAGCTCGCAGAACCTGGCGGGGAGCCCGGATCAGCTAATCTGCCGTCTTCAACGCCGGGCACGCAGAGACCGCACAGAGCTGCTTGGGCGCGATCATCATCTCCCCAGCTTGTTGTCGGCTGCAGGTCGCATACTGGCCTTCCGCACACGACCCAGTTGCATGCTCATGCATGGCACACGACAAATACACCGCAAGCTGGAGACCCCATCTCCACTACAGGCAGCTCAGCTAGTTTCACGTCCGCCAGTCATTCGTGGCAGCGCAAGTCGCAACGCAGCGCGACTTGCGGCCAAGCAGCCGTATCCAAGCACCAAAGCTCACCCGTACGTGGGCAATTCCCCCGTCGGAGAACCGAGGTGCTTGGTGTGGTGCGGCTGGCCTGGAAGTGGCGGCCCCGCCTGCATCAACCGCTTTCTGCATCTCATCATGCAATTGTGCCGGCCCAAGGAGGTGAGAAATCAATCGGGACGGAAGATGTTTGCGAAAAGGTCCCACCTGAATAGAAGCCCGTCCAGCACCGCCCCGACCGTTTTTACCCGAACTGGGCCACCAGAATCTGCGGAGAGCCCGGCCATCTGGTAACGCGCACACTTGGACTTGGTATGCCTCGAGCTTCACCTCGAGCTTCACCTCGAACTTCACCTTGCACGGACGCCATCTGGTTCCGCACCCTCTTGCCCGTTGTATGCCTGGAACTTCACCTTGGCCGCCGCCCGGACAGCCACCAACCGCTCGTTTGGCCCCCCTGCCGCTTCAGAGCCGTGACAACCCCTGTGTCAGCCGGATCCTTGGGATTCTTTGCCGCGACGCGGGATCCCGGCCTGCTATTGGCGCAGACCCCGTGGTAGCGAGGTTTATTCGAACTTCAAACACAATAAAACCTCACGTCGAATGCGCTGAGCCCGGAACCACGTAGATGGATCTTGGGGGCCATTTGCGAACTTGCCGCCGGCCGCGCACTCGCTCGCCTCCAGTCCCCGTCCAAGCAGCAGTCTCGTTCTTTCTCGTCGGCGTTCGTTTGTAGGCATGTTCCGCACGCAGAAGCACTTGGCGCGCACGTCGCGCCACGTCGTGGGCGTGCGCAGCAGCGCGCTGCAGATGCAGCTAACGCGCGAGCAGAGCACGATCAAGAAGCTCATGGCAGCCAACCGTGGCGAGATCGCCACGCGTATCATGCGCGCCAGTAACGAGCTGGGCATCAAGTCTGTGGGCATCTTCTCGCGCGAGGACCGCTTCACGCAGCACCGCTACAAGGCCGACGAGTCCTTCCTGGTGGGTGAGGGCAAGAGCCCCGTGGGCGCGTACCTGGACATCGCGTCCATCATCAAGATTGCCAAGGAGAACAAGATCGACGCCATCCACCCGGGCTACGGCTTCCTGTCGGAGAACGTGGGTTTCGCCGAGGAGTGTGCCAAGAACGGCATCACGTTCGTGGGCCCCACGCCCGACAATCTGAACCGGTTCGGCGACAAGACCATGGCACGTGAGATCGCCATCGAGCAGAACGTGCCGGTGGTGCCCGGCACGGACGGGCCTGTGCACAACCTGGAGGAGGCGCGCGCTTTCATCGACTCTGGCGTGGGATACCCGGTGATTATCAAAGCCAGCATGGGCGGCGGTGGTCGTGGTATGCGTGTGGTGACCTGTGCTGAAGAGCTGGAGGAGAACTATGGTCGTGCTAGCTCGGAGGCTCTGGCGGCTTTCGGTGACGGTACCGTGTTCATCGAGCGCTACGTGGACCGCCCGCGCCACATTGAAGTGCAGATCCTTGGTGATGGCAAGGGCAACGTGGTGCACCTGCACCACCGCGATTGCTCGGTGCAGCGTCGCCACCAGAAGGTGCTGGAGACGGCCCCCGCTGTGGGTTTGGACCTGGTGACGGAAAAGGCCATGATCGATGACGCTGTGCGTCTCACCAAGGCTGCCAAGTACAAGAACGCCGGTACGGTGGAGTTCCTAGTGGACAAGCAGGGCCGCCACTACTTCATCGAGGTGAACCCCCGTATCCAGGTGGAGCACACGATCACGGAAGAGATCACGGGTATCGACCTGGTGCAAAGCCAGATCCGCATTGCTGGTGGTGACAGCTTCGAGGACTTGGGTCTGAGTCAGGATAAAATCAAGCCGCGTGGCCACGCCATGCAGTGCCGCGTGACGACGGAGAACCCGTCCACGGGTTTCCAGCCGGACTCTGGCGTGATTGAGGTGTTCCGTAGTCCCGGCGGTATGGGTATCCGTCTGGACGACGGTCCTGGATTCGTAGGCGCGCACATCACGCCGCACTACGACTCACTGCTGGTGAAGGTGACGGCGCGTGCGCTGGACCGTGAGGACACGGCTCGTAAGCTGAAGCGTGCTCTCCAGGAGTTCCGTGTGCGTGGTGTGACCACGAACAAAAGCTTCCTGATGAACGTGCTGAACCACCCGGACTTTGTAAAGGGTGTGGTGGACACGAGTTTCATCGCTGAGAACCCGGACCTGCTGCTGCCCTCAACGTCCACGAACCGTGGGCAGAAGATGCTGAAGTACATCGGTAACACGATCGTGAACGGTCCGGAGAAGGCTCTGGGTGCCACTGGCCCCGCTCCTTCGACCGTGGACCCGCTGATCCCCACGCTGGCCGCGCCGCCTGCGTCGACGGAGAAGTCTCTGCGCCAGATCTACGTGTCTGAGGGTCCTGAGGCGTTCGCCAAGGCTGTGCGCGCCAAGAAGGGTCTGCTGCTGACGGACACCACGTGGCGTGACGCTCACCAGTCGCTCCTTGCCACGCGTGTGCGTACGCGCGACCTGGAAGCCATTGCGCCTGCCACCGCCATCGCCATGCGCGACGCGTACTCCCTAGAGATGTGGGGCGGTGCTACGTTCGACGTGTCGATGCGCTTCCTGCGTGAGGACCCGTGGGACCGTCTTGCCAGTCTTCGTGAGACTGTGCCGGACATTCCGTTCCAGATGCTGCTGCGTGGTGCCAACGCTGTGGGCTACACGAGCTACCCGGACAACGTCGTGTACAAGTTCTGCGAGAAGGCACAAGCGACGGGTATGGACGTGTTCCGCGTGTTCGACTCGCTGAACTACCTGGAGAACATGAAGCTGGGCATCGACGCTGTGGGTGCCGCTGGCGGTATCATTGAGGCCGCTGTGTGCTACACTGGCGACGTGTCGGACCCGACGCGCGGTCCGTACAACCTGGAGTACTACATGGACTTTGTGCGTCAGCTGGTGGCTCAGGGCATTCATGTGCTGGCGATCAAGGACATGGCTGGTCTGCTGAAGCCGCAGGCGGCGCAGCTGCTGGTGTCGAGCATCCGCAACGAGTTCCCGGACCTGCCGATCCACGTGCACACGCACGACACGGCCGGCACGGCTGTGAGCTCGATGCTGGAGTGCGCGTACGCTGGAGCTGACGCGGTGGACGTTGCGACCGATGCCATGTCGGGCACGACGTCGCAGCCGTCGATGGGTGCAGTCGTGGCGGCGCTGAAGGGCTCCAAGTACGACACGGGTGTCAAGTCGGAGGACATCATGGAGATCAACGACTACTGGGAGGCGATGCGTGGCGTGTACGGCCCGTTCGAGTCTGGCCAGAAGTCTGGCTCGGCCGACGTATACAGCCACGAGATGCCCGGCGGGCAGTACACGAACCTGCTGTTCCAGTCGAAGCAGCTCGGTCTGGCGGGCCAGTGGCCGGCCATCAAGCGCGCGTACGCGACGGCCAACCGTCTGCTCGGCGACATCATCAAGGTGACGCCGTCGTCGAAGGTGGTGGGCGACTTCGCGCAGTTCATCGTGCAGAACAAGCTGACGGAGGAGGAGGTGGTGGAGCAGGCGGAGACGCTGTCGTTCCCTAAGTCGGTGGTCGAGTACTTCCAGGGCTACCTGGGCATCCCGCACCACGGCTTCCCGGAGCCGCTGCGCTCGCGCGTGCTCAAGGGCAAGCTGCTGCCGAACGGCCACGAGATGTTCGAGGGCCGTCCGGGCGCCGAGATGGAGCCGTACGACTTTGACGCGGCCGAGAAGGAGCTGAAGGAGAAGTACGGCGACAAGATCCGTGACCTGGACGTGGTGTCGCACGCGATCTACCCGGAGGTGTTCAAGGGCTTCATGGACTTCAAGGACGAGTACGGGTCGATGCACTTCCTGGACACGCGCACGTTCCTGACGGGCTTGTCGCTGGACGAGGAGGTGGAGCTGACGATTGAGCACGGCAAGACGGTGTTTATCAAGTTGGTGGCTGTCGGCGGTGTGAGCAAGAAGGACGGTCTGCGTGACGTGATCTTCGAGCTCAACGGCCGTCAGCGTGTGATCAAGGTCAAGGACGAGAACTCTGGCGTGGCGTCGACTGCGAAGCCCAAGGCCAACGCGGCTCTGGCTGGCTCTGTGGGTGCCCCCATGCCCGGTGTGGTGCTGGACGTGCGCGTCAAGCCTGGGCAAATGGTGACGGCCGGAGCGCCGCTGCTGGTGTTGAGCGCCATGAAGATGGAGACGGTGGTGGCCTCGCCCGTGTCGGGCAAGGTGACGGCTATCCACGCTGGCGTGGGCGACAACATGCTGGGCGGCGACCTGCTGGTGGAGATCGACGAGACTGGCAACCCGGACGAGGAGTAAGTTTATGAATACGCAGCGAGCGATGTGTAAGTAAGCGTAAGCGTGCACATGTGCATGGGCCGCGGAGACACTGCAGAGCAGGCTGTCCGAGACAGGCTCGAGCTTGCGGGGCCGTGTATCAAGAAACACAAATAAAAAGACAGTGACGGAAACGCGAGGCAAGAACTTGCTGTTCCGCGACAAGTTGACGTGGCAAAGTCACACAGCAAGGTGAACAGCATGGTGGCAGTGGTTGAAAGAAGCTCATGCTGGTGGATCGGAGTCCGACCATCTCGTAATAGAACCCCCAAAGCATCATGCTGGCATGCAAAACAAAAGTGCATTGGAAGCTCGCCTCCCCTGTTCTAACAACCAAGTACTTCTTCCTATCTGTCCCTCTTTACTGCCCAGCTACGCTACACAGTCGTCCCGTCGGGGTGCACCCCTTGAACATGTATGCAAGTAAACTCTTTTTGTTGGTGTTTCTCCACGCCTCCCTTCATACGCCTCCATCCCACGCGAGTACCGGCAGTCAAAGCACTCTCCGCAGTCGTCTGCCTCGTCGACTGTACAAGCCACCACTCGCTCACTCACTGTCATACTGACACGCTTCCATCACGCTGATTTGGCCGACTGACCGCTTAGATGATGCCGACCTTGACGAGCATCGTGTGGCGGTCCACCTTGCTCCACTCCGAGTCCTTGAGCGACCGATCGAAGGCGAACTTGACCGTCAGCTGCTTGCCCTTGGCGGCGTAGAAGCCCAGCGAGTCTGAGAACTCCACGGCCAGCTCCCGGCCGAAACGCTTCTGCATGCGGCTACGCAGCGCCTGCACCACCTCCGTCTTCTGCTCCACCTGCACCATAAGGTCCACCTCGCCCTTCACACGGATAATGAGGTAGTTGTCGGGCTGCAGACTCATGGCCACGCCGGTGATGCGGCTCAGCTCCACCACGCGACGCTCCTTGGGCTGTGGGATCTTGTCCGCCTTAAGGTTGAACAGGTGGCTCTCGCTGATCATGAGCACACGCGGCTGGTGGGCGAAGCGTTCGTTCACCTTCTCCACAGGTGCCAGGAAGAGCAGCTTCTCCTTGGGAGCACCGTGACCAGCCTTGCCATTGCGGCCGTTACCCAGAGCATGCGCCTGCAAGATGCTCGCGTACGCCGGGTACTTGTTCACGCCAATGTAGTCGCCCTGGTACATCCGGTCCAGCGAGTTGCGACGACGCTTCTTCTTGCCCAGATAGCGCTCGAACTCGGTGCGCACGCCCAACAGCGCCACACGGCACGACTTCCACATGTCGTTGGCCAGCTGCTTGCGCGTCTTGAGGCCACGGTAGCGCTTGCTGAACACCAGCTGCGCCTTCTTAAGCTTCAGGAATTCACGGCGCTGTATGCGGACCTTCACAAAGCTCTGCGCGAACACCACCGAATTGGTCTCTTCCTCCAGCTTGAGCTGCTTCACGAGACGGCTCTCGCTGGTCACCAGCAGCTTGGCAGACACCGAGTCCCACGCCGCATAGAGCTTCTCCACGCGAGCCTTGTCGTTCGCTCCAGGCACACGCTTACGACGCTGCAGACAGTTGTCTGTCACGGCGTTGTAGGCTGCAAAGAGCTCGTTGGATGCCGCCGTGAACACCGTCAGCGACTGGCGGTTCTTGTAGCGACGCCAAGCATTCTCGATGATACTCACGATGTCTGGGATGCGCGCTTCACGCAGCAGTTCCAACGCCGAGAGTGCCTGCGGGTGACGCAGGAAGATGCGGTTGCGACCGAGCGAAAAGCAGCCCAGCGTCTTCGAGTCCTCCTCGAACGGCACCAGCTCGTCCGTCTCCGGGTCCTTCACACCCAATCCCGACGTCGTAAGCAGATCCACCGCCGCCTGGCGCGTCGAGTGCGACACTGGCGCGGGCCACGTGGCCTTGGACAAGAAGCTGTAGCGCTTGATGAACGGGCCGTAGGGCTGGCTGTAGCAGAAGCCCTGACGACGCACGCTCAGGTTCTCCACGAGTCCCAAGTAACGCACCTGTTCCGCCACAATCTCCTTGTTCACCACCAGCGGGCGCTTGCTCTCGTTCGGCTTGATACAGCGGATGTAGTGCGGGTTGCAGCCGTCCAGTTTCTTCAGCAGCTCGGCCACAGAAGTACGGAACTGCTGCGACGTGCTCGGAGGACGCTTGAGCGTCTGCTGCTTGGTGCGCGTGTCCAGGAAAACCTCACGCACAAAGGCGTTGGTCGAGTGCTCCATACCATCCTGCAGGTCGTTGAAGAAAGTGTCCACATTGGCGTCGAAGAAGAGCGTCACATCGTACTCGACCTTGCCGGCGTAGTGGACAATGCCAAAGTTGGGGCCACGAACGCGCGAGGCAATGTAGTGCGGGTTCTTCGAGTGCGCGCTGTTGTAGCGCTCGATCAGTTCCAGGTCCGAGAGCCGCGCGATGGCGCACTGCTCGTCCAGCAGCGGGAAGATGCCATGCGTCTTGGGGTCCTCAATAAGGTCGCAGACCACCTGGTTGTTGAAGAACTTGATGTTCTGCCAGCTGAGCCCCTCGCGACGGTAGCCCTCCTGCTCGCTCTCGAGCGTCTGGCTGATGAAGAGCTGCTGCAGCTTCTCGTTCACGTAGTTGATGCACAGCTGCTCGAAGGCGTTCACCTCGAAGATCTCGAAGCCGTAGATGTCCAGGATGCCGATGCTGTTGGAGATGTCGCGCTTCTTGCACGTCACGTTCGTGTTGATGCGCGCAACGATCCAGCTGAAGATCTTCTCGTACAGCGACCGCATAATCGAGTCCACCACCTTCTTGGCTTGGCGAGCGTCGTACAGCACCGTCTGGTCTTCATTGTAGATGTTCACCAGGCGGTAAGTGAACAGCGCTTCCAGCTTCTTGGACTCCAGTCCCAGTAGACTCGCCGCCTTGCCCAGCGCTTCACGCGCTTCAGGCGTCTCAATGGCAGCACACGGGTTGTGCGCCTTGTCCGTCGTCTGCTTGAATTGCACGTTACCGAGCCAAAGAATGGCGGCGAGCTGCTGGAAGATCTGACGCTGCTCGTCCTCCGAAATGCCGACGCTCGTCATGTTCTGGCGCACATGCTTGTAGTTCTCGGCGTCGTCCACGCCTTCAATGGTGGCGTCTTCGTTGGCCAGTACGTCGAACACCTCGGCATTGTCCGGCAGCTGCCAGGACAGCTTCTCCTCGGCCGTGGCGCCGGCCATAAGCTGGTAGAAGGCATGGAAGTTACGCTCACCCTCGGCCTGCCGGATCACGCGGCTGCGCTCCAGCAGGTAGTTGTCAATGTAGCCACCGATGACCTGACCCAGACGGTTCATCTGCAGCACAATGTACTTGCCGAAACGCGAACTGTTGTTGTTGCGGATGGTCTGCGCGTTGCCGAAGGCTTCCAGCACGGGGTTACTGCCCCAGAGCACCTCCGTCACGTGGCTCGTCATGTCGTCAGCTTCCTTGCGCTGTGCCACCGACATGCGGCGATTGGCGATCACGGCGCTCTTGGCGCGCGACCGCGTGCTGATGGTTGTGAGGTAGCGCATGACGTGCTTCGACGTCTCCGTCTTGCCACTGCCAGACTCACCCGTGATGAGCAGACTCTGGTCCAGTCCGAAGCGCATCAGACTCGTGTAAGCGTTCTCCGCCAGCGCGAACGGGTGCGGCTCGCACAAGTGCAGCTCCTTGCCCGAGAATTCGTCGATCATGTTGCGCGCGTAGATGGACTCGCCGTTCTTCTGGCGCAGCATCTTGTACGGGTTCATGGCGATGAGCACGGGCCCCAGGAACGTGTACACGTAGCCCTGGCGGTAGCGCGTCACGAGCTCGTCCACCACGTGCTCCTCGTCCACGGCATCCACCATCAACAGGTCCTTCATGGTTGCTGCGAGGGTTGCGTCGCGGCTGCTGCCGGTCGAGACACAGTCAATTCGGTTGCGTTCCCTTTCCACGGGCGCTTGCGCTTGCGCTTGCGCTGGCTTGCTAGCTTGCCGGGCTTGGAGACCGAGAAGCACGTGAAGGGCACACACACGCACACACAGAGACAAGCGGTCTTGCTCCCCTTGCCTTGCCTGCCTGCCTGCCTGCCGACTACGCCGCTCTTTCTCGAATGAACAACGCGCGGCGACCAGGCCAGCCCCGAGGCCAAGCTCCGGATGTTCCGTTTGTCTTGTCGTTTGTATGTGCGCGCTGCTGTGCGCTGCGTGCGAGAACCGAGGGAGGTGCGTGGGTTTCTATTTCTACTTCCATGGGGAGCTGCTGATACAGATTTCTAAAGGCAGCTCAGATTCTCTACGGCACAACGTGCGTATTGTGAGAATTGATTCCCTTCGTGATAGCATTTTCCAGTGAGGAGCAGAGAGACGTTATTGGCGAGAAAGTGCACCATTGGAGATGGGCGCGGGTGGTGGAAATCCTATACACCCTTTTTATCGCATCTTTGGAGTGAGTCACGGACTTCCGCGCAGTTTGTCAAGTGCTCTTCTATTGATCCTCTCCATTTCTAACTGGCTGTTGCCCCGAAGGCGGTGTTGTTGTGGCGTTTGCTCGTCCGGATGTTTGCGCGCCGCTCGCCGCTCGCCGCTTTGCATAGAGAACTCGCTGGTAGCCCCCCTTCCTTGGAAAGGCGGCCTTGCCTTGCCTTCCTTCCGCCGTGGACGCCGATGCTGTCGCCGCGGTCTGTCCGACTGCGCTTCACCACGTCGTAGTCGCAACGCAGCTCCGCTTGAGCGCGCTCGCCGGCTGCTAATTCAACTTGTGTCGTGAGCCGGCCAAAAGTTGAGCGTCTGTAACGTTGTACGAGTCAAGGTGGGCCTCACCGCTCGCTAGCCCCCATCAGAGCCGCCGTGCCATGTGGCGCAGGGGCGCCAGCACCAAAAGCAGCGCGTCAGGAATAAGACACCCGAGCAGCCACTGCGACCCCGCGCAGCCTCGTCAAGCGGGGAT
>JAADYK010000790.1:0-14059 GCA_023338225.1 Halophytophthora batemanensis | reverse complement strand
CGCCGCGCAAACAATAGAGCGCACAGGAGCTTGCTGGCAAATGGCTCCTCTCTCGCGGTAGATTCGCTCGCGCGCTCGCTCGCGGTGCACGGCGTAGAGGCCGGTTCTCGGCCGATCACGACCCACCCCCCGTTTCTGGGCGCATGCACATGTTTCCTCGTGCTTGAAGGGGAGCTCCGGGCTGGGGTTGTCTTGTTGCGCCAGGCGCGGCCCCGTCTCGGGCATAAAATCCAGGCCAGACGTTTGCTGACCGGCCGCTCTCTCGCCTCGGACTGCGCCTCAGTATGCGCGCAAGGAAGGATAAGGCGGGCGCATGCCAGCAGCTGGTGTGTGACGGGATGGGAGGGTCTGCCGTGCTCTGGGTGGTTTGCTGGCTTTCCCCCGTGGGCGGTGGGCCTGGCGCGATTGTGCGTGGGCGCGATTGTGTGTGCGGAGGCCAATTCCCAATTTGCTTTCTCTCGGTGACGTCGTCCGTGGGAGTCTGCAGATTACAAGCAGGCAGGTAGCAGTCGATTGAGCCATGAAGGTGTTCTCAGTTGCGACGGTGGCCACGGCCATGATGGCGCTGGCGGCCACGCAGGGCGTGCGCGCCGCGAGCTCCTCGGACGAGAGCAGCGCGGGCACGGTGTCGGCGGCCACGTCGTCCGGGTCGGGCTCGTCGACGTCGTCGGGGTCTGCGGCCAACGACTTCATGAGCTCGCTGTCGGACGGCAGCTCTTCGGCGGCGACGGCGGCCGCGTCGGACTCGTACCACATGACGCCTGTGCACGTGGTGCAGGCGCGCGTGCAGAGCGACGAGCCGGTGTGGAACACGGAGCTGGAGCGCTTTGTGTCTACGTACTACGACGACGCGACGGACGCGTTCGTGGGTCTGATGGACACGGCGAACACTGCGTCGGTGGAGGGCGCGCTGATGTACGTGCAGGCGGAGGGCATCAACTACAACACGCGTTCGGAGGAGGAGCGCTGCGAGCGCAAGAACGACATGACGTACGTGGTGTTCTACGAGTTCGCGATCGCGCAGACGAACGAGACGCTTGCGCTGTACCAGGACACGGCGGACCAGAACGAGTACGGCAACATGCTTGCGATGGACTCTGGTCGCTGCACGCCTAGCTCTACGGACAGCAGCGGTGCGGAGGTGTTCCCGGAGGCGTGCTACTACTTCAACGGCGACGAGGGCCAGCCGGAGGTTGGTCCGTTCGTGGGCGGTACGCTGAAGGAGACGGACGCGCGTGCGCCGTACCCGAACAACGTGTGGTACTCGTTCCCGAACACGTGCCCGCTGGAGACGTGGTCGGACAAGACGGACGAGTGCCGTGCGGCTACGCGCCAGGGTCTGTGTGACGTGGGCGTGATGCCGGATGGCGTGAGCTGCACGTTCAACTACCGCGTGCTGGGCTTCATCCTAATCGACGACCTGGTGGGCATCACGTCGATGGTGAGCAACACGACGGGCGAGACGTACGCGAACTTCTCGGAGTTCTGCGAGGACGGCGGCGTGGAGTTCAACGCGACGGAGTCTGGCGAGTGGATCTCTGGCATCGAGTTCTGGGAGAACCCGCAGGACGAGGACGCGAACTCGGAGCGCGCTAGCAAGCTGGTGGAGGCGTACTACAACCTGACGAACGGTCTGATCACGACGTCTGGTCTGGACGACGAGACGATCGCGCACATGCTGGCGCTGCCGACGCCTGCGGAGCTGGCTGCCGAGAACCCGGCGTGCTACCTGAACGTGAAGAAGTGCAACAACGACTACGGGTGCTACCGTGAGCTGTACGGCAACACGTGCACGGTGTGCAACTCGACGTCGGACTCTTCGGATTGCGAGACGGCCCCGAGCGACTGGACGTTCCCTACGCTGGAGGAGGCTACGGGCAGCGACGGCACGACTGGCGACGCGAACGCCGACAGCTCCACGGCGGCGGACTCTAGCAGCAGCTCGACGACGGACGAGTCTGGTTCTAGCGCGGCGAGCCTGAACACGGTGTCGCTGGTGCTGGCCACGACGATGCTGGCTGTGGCGTCGGCTCTGCTGAACTAGGTGTCTGGTGCAGCAGTGCTGTCTGCAGAGGACGGTTGGTCGGGTCCCTTGGCGGGCGTCGCAGCGAGCGACGAGCGGCTTGCGGAGAGAGCGTAGAGTGAGGCGAGTGAGCCTTGGCTTTCGTTTGTATTGTGATCTCTTTGCTTATTTGAAGAAAGCGCCCACTCGTGGGAGGTTCCTTTGGTTGGAGAAGAGGATAAAGCATACAAACAGTTTGCATTGTCTCGTTCCTGCTTGTGTGGCGTGCTTCGGAGCCCCCTTCAGAGCCCGCTCGTCTGAAGTGGAGGGTGGCAAGTCAGAGAGGTGGTGCTGCAGTCGCGCCAGCAGCGTGTGCCGGTGCTCGACCGCTCTTCCACTCCGTCGCTGCGCTGCGCTGCACCTCGGCTCAAGTGGCTGTTGGGAGCGCATCGGCCCGCGTAGAAGGCGCCACGGCGGCCGGCGTGCGCGTCATGACCCAGGCGGCCATGCTCTTGCTGCGCTCCTGCGGGAACTCGTCCAAGATGGCCTCGAAGCGCTCGCTCGTGAGCACAAAGAGGCTGGACACGCACAGCGCCATGCACGTGGCGTTGCGCGGCGTGCCAAAGAGCAACGAGCGCTCGCCGAAGTAGTCGAACGGGCCCTTGAGGATCTTCTCCTCGCGCTCCGTGAGCTCGTTGATGTCTGGTGCCGAACCAACGCGCGCCATGGCGTCCAAGAGACTGCCAGTTGGCGGGCCCGGCTTGCTCTGCTGCTTCTGGACGCCTCGCGGCGGGGTGCGACGTCGGCGCGCACGGGACGACGCCTTCTTGCTCACTGCCACCCACTCGTTCACAGACAGCTCCTCCTCGTCCTCCTCGCTCTTCTGGCGCTCGCCATCGCCTTGGCCTTTGCTCAGGAGCGGCCGCACAGCCGAGATGGCCACCAGACCGCGCTCGACAATGTACAGACTGCGTTCCATGTCGCCGCGCTGGATGATCACGTCGTTGCGCACGAAGAACTCGTGCTGTAGCGCCACCACCACCGCCCGCGCGAAGGCCGGCTCGCACTGCGCAAAGAGCGCCACGTGACGCCGCAGGTTGGCGTGCACATGCAACGCCAGCTCCTGCCGCACCGAGGGCGGCAAGCCACGCAGCAGCTCGCGCTCCCGTCGCCCGCGACTCTCACGCCAGGACAAGGCCAGATAGACCTGCATCTGGTGCCACGTCTCGCGTGGGAAGCGGTGGAAGCGCAGGAAGTGGCCCACCTGCGCCACTTTCTCCTCGTATTCGGCGCGTCGGCCCAGCGCCATGTCAAAGTACTTGAAGAAGGCGCCCGAGAGGATGCTGAAGATGGCCACAGACACGAAGATGACAGCCAGGGTGGCTGCCGTCTCGGCCGCGTTCATGGGCAGAATGTCCCCGTAGCAGACAGTGGTGATGGCGCCGATGCTGAAGTGGTAGGTGCGGATGTAGGTCTGCAGCAGCGGCACGTCCCGCACAGCCGCCAGGTCGTGCACACTGTCGTCGAATACCAGCATACCTGGCGTCGTAAGCCACGACACCATGCCGTCTTCGTAGGCCAGATAGGACAGTCCGAAGAAGAGACACGAGACCCAGTGCGTGCCCAGCAGGAAGTCCAGCCCGAGACGCACGAGATAGCACAAGCCAGGCGTGAGACCGCGTAGACGAGCGTCGTAGAGCAGGAAGTGCTGCACGCGGTCGCTCAGTCGATGGAAGTGCACGCCCCGCAAGAAGCGGTTGAGTCGCAGACAGGCAAAGGTGTGCCAGTTGAGCAGCCCGCCCGATGGAGCGAAGAAGAGTGGCCACTCGGATGTCGTAGCCGCCGGTGGAGCGCGACCCGCAGCCTTGAGACCCAGTACGATCGCCAGCATCACCAGCTCAAATGGTAGCATGGCCAGAACGTCCACCACGTACGAACCGTGGCGCCAATAATGGCGCGCGATACGCTGCGGGTCACGCACCCAGCCGCCGCTGCTGTCCAAGTACGGGAAGTGGTGGCGATGCAGCTCCCAGTCCGCAAAGCACGCCACGTCGGCCACGAGGTACTCGACCACGAACCAGATGACCACAGCCGTCTCGTGCTCGCCGGCGTTCAGCATGGCGTCCAGGAAGCCGATGCGCAATGGGATCACCACGAGGTAGTAGAGCGTCACGAGCAGCATGACAGCACCCCAGACGTTGCGGAAGCGGCCGTAGCGCGCGAACTGCGTCGTGTGAGCGCTGGGCTCTGCCCAGATCCGATACGCCGAGCTGCGACGCACCCGTGAAGACGTACCAGGCGTCACTTTGCTGCGACTAGCGCCTTTGCCGTGCCGCCACCGCCACCACCACGACGCCGACGCCGACGCAGCAGCTGCCACGGACGCAAGAGGTAGAAGAGCGCTGCTCATGGAGCGTGGTGCGGGGTCGTCACTGTCTGGGAGCCTCATGCGCTTCTCGAGCGTCTCCACGTCCGCCGTGGACAACTGGAGCTTGCGCTGCAGATCGTTCGGGTCGGCTTGGATCGAGTGACGTCGCTGTCCATGTCTTCTCCACGCCGGCACGAGCGTCTGGGTGCGAGCAGCCTTGGCGTCGCCATAAGACGGTGGCACGCAGATGGAGATCCGTCGCCCGCGTTTGGCTGTGGCTCCTGGGGCTGCGCTCAGACTGCTCACGTTTTGCTGGACCTGTGCCCAGGCCGCGTGAAAGAGCTGGATGGCGCGCAAGCGTTTCTCGTGTCGCTTCCAGCGCAGCTCTGTGGCCCCCGAGAGGCGGGCGAGAGGCTCTGCGGGCTCTTCCCGTTGGCTTGCGACGCCCCCTTGTGGCGGCACACTCGCCGGCGTGTCCTCGTGAATGCTGGCATCCAGGAATCCTGGCTCGATCGGCTCCACCGGCGTCAAGAGCACCTCTGCGACTGGGTCTGCGACCACCACTCCGTCCTTCTCGTCGACCCACTCGCCCACGTCCTGCTGCTTGGGGAACGCAGGACCGTCAGACACCGAGAAGCGCTTTCGCAAGAACCGTATTGGTGCCGCACTGAGCGACAGTTGGCGTTGCAGTGGCGGCTTCTCGCCAGGCAGGAGGTTGCTACTGGAGCTCAAGCCCAGAGATATGGACATGCGTCGGAGACTCTGGACTGCGGACGGCTGACGCGGCTGCAGCTGTGGCTGTGGCTGGAGTTGGAGCTTTGGGCCCGGCGGTGGCTTGCTGGGCCGCACCGTGGGTCCCAGTGCCGGCATGGGCGCGTCGCTCTTCAAGTAGAAGTTCTTGGCGATGTTGAGAAAGCCACGTGTCGTGACCTGGTACTTGCGCTTGACCACAAGCAGCACACTGCGCTCCACCTGCGCGCGTACGTGGGCCGGCCAAAGCTGGTCCCACACCCGCCGTTCCAGCTGCAGCACCTGACAGGTCTGCACGGCGCGCACCGAGGCAAAGCGTCTGGTGCCCGGCATGAAGAAGGCGAACTCGCCAAAGAGCGCGCCACGCCGCAAGGCTCCGTAGACCACACCTGTCTGTGGGGAGAACCACTCGGCGCACCCGTCCTTGAGCACGTGCAGACGGATTCCCACGCGTCCAGCCTCGCAGATGACGTCGCCCGGCAAGTAGATCTGCAGCACGAGCGCGCTGGCCACGACCTCCAGCTGCGCGAGGCTCAGTCCCGTCAGCTCTGGCAGGGGTCGTAGCAAGTGTCCGTACATCTCGAGCGCCAGGAGCGCACGCAGAGCGCTGGGAAGGTCGTGCAACGTGTGGCAGAGCTCGAGTTCTAGCTGCGACTGCGCCTTGACTGCTAGTCCCTCCGTGGCTCGCAGTCGTAAGCGGCTGGGCAAAGCGCGCTGCTTGGCGTACTGTTGGAAGTCCTCCACGCGATCGTCCTGCTGTTTGCGTGCCATGTCCATTGTGATCATGAGCAGGTTGATGCGGCCGATGACTTGGCCGATGAAGAGCCATCCAAGCACGCATGTGAACAGCGCAAAGCACGTTTCGAGGAAGTTGCGTGCCAAGATATCCCCGAAGCAGTCCACGGTGAACTACAGGCACAGCAAGACTGTTAGTACTGCTGTCCGGAACCTTGGTTCAGAGCTACAAAGAGGAAGGGAACATGTCAGCGTACCGTGGAGAGACACCAGTACATGGAGCGCATGTAGTGCACGAGAGGGCTGTCCGGGTTCTGAGCCAGCACGGGATCTACGGACACCCAACTCGTGGCAGCCACGTCGTGCTCAAGCTGCAGCCAGCCCAGCAGGTAGTAGAGACTGCCCACGTAGTGCGCTGTGGAGACAAAGATGAGGAAGAACTTGACCAGGTCGAAGACGCTGAGCAGCACGGCGTTGCCCCGCAGGAAGCGCTCCTGGATCTCCGTATGCATCTCCTCCAGCAGTTCACTCAGCTGCAGACAACGCAGCAGTCGTGGGAGCCGTGCCGCTGTCATCCCCAGCGCGTCTCCGCGGTAGTACACCGGCAACATGCCGAGACAGTCCTGCCAGAGCCGGCCGCTCGCCCGATAGCGCTGCGTGATAGCCTCTGGGTCCAGCACGGGCTCGCCAAACTCGACGTAGCCTAGATGCGAATACTTGAGGTAGATGTCGATGAAGAGTAGCACGTCCAGCACGTAGTCGACGGCTGTGAGCCACGCCATGGTGCTCGCACTTGGATACGGCACGAAGGCCAGACGGAAGACGATGACGTAAAAGTTGTAGACCAATACAAGTCCGATGCCGCGGTGCCACCAGCGCGCAAACGGCTGCGTCGGGTCCAGTACCTTTGTGCCACGTTTGGCCAGCGCCAAGCGACTGCTGTCCACGTAGAGCGACATGCAAGTGCCCAGCCAACGCACAAGCTTCTTGTTGCTCGGGCCTTGGAAGTTGGCGTGGTGTGCGAGCACGAGCTGAGTCTCCTTGGCGCTCTGCTCGCGTTCTCGTGCGCGGATGCGGGCCACTTGCTGCGGGAAGCGCGCTGCCAAGGCCAAGAAGTCACGACGACGTATCACGGCCACACGCGCGCTTGAAACAACGCGGACGCTCACCTCGTAGACCTGTGCGGCCTCCGCTAGACTCTCCTCTCCGAAGTAGTCATGCTTCTTGAGGATGGAGATCGGGATCGGTGCAGCGTCCGCCGCCAGCGAGTTCCTCATGGCACCAAACGCCACCTCCACACTGCCAAAGCGTATGGATCTCGGGGTCCGTGGACTGAGAACCTCTGGCGCTTCGACCATGGCTTGAGGTCGTGACTTGACCTTGGGCCTCAAGGACGCGACGTCGTTCTCTGTGCTCGACCTGGGCTCACGCGTGCGCTGGAAACTGGCAATTGTGTGCTCTCGCACGAGCTTCATGGCGACTGAGGCCACGAGAGTGGGGCGCTTGGAGATGTTGAAGGACGAGAAGGCCTTCTTAGGGGTTGTCTTTGCGGTGACGAGCGCCACCGGCGGCAGCAGACACTCAAGTTCTCCACTGAGTGTGACGAAGAACTCGGAGGCGAGGTGACCCTCCTTGACGACCGTCACACCACGTAAGAAGTGCTCGCACGTGACCACCAGTGCCAGTTGCTGCAGGAAGAGTGCGCTGTCGCTCTTCCCGCCGACGTCGTCTGCCATGAAGAGCGCACATTGACGCAAGTCCGTCGCGTAGAGCTGCGCCGTCACGTCCCGACGTAGCGAAGGCGGGAGGTGGGTGAGCACCTCCAGGTCACCCACAGCACTGCCGTTGAGGCGCCACTTGGCCTCGTAGTAGCTACGCACGAGACGTTTGGTGGCATCTGAGACGGAAGACATACTGGGGCTCATAAGAAGCACATTGATGCCCTCGAGACGGTCGCTGCGGATGGTCGTGAGCACGTTGAGCTGCGCCAAGACGCTGGACAGCGCACAGCCCGTGAAATAGCACATGTTGGCACCCAGGAAGATCCAGAGCGCGCCCACGACGCACTCGCGCGTGGAGAAGGCCACGATCTCACCGAAGCCCACGGTGGAGAGCAGCACGACACTCCAGAGCATAGAGCGCAGATACGGCGCGTCCAAGTCAAAGGTGCTGCGGTCGTACATGTACCACGTACAGTTGTCAAATCGGCCGGCTGCCTCCAGACACTCGAAGGGCGATAGCGAGCCTGGAGCGACACCGTGGAGTGGCAGACCGCCTGCCAAGTGTGCCATGTCGGCCATCGTGAAGTAGAGACAGCCGGCGAAGTGTGCTGCAGCCATGCACACCACTACCACGTCAGCCAGAAGCCTCAAGGCAGGACCCACGCCTCGATGAACTAGCAGCGTGTGTAGTTTACCGCGTAAGTTGCGGGCGCGAAGCAAGCGCAGTGCCCGCAGGAAGCGCAGCGTATACACGGTGCGTCTGGAGAACCACTCCTTGGGCAGTACATCCCAGACGAGCGGAATGGGAGCCAACGCCAGTGTCTCCAGTACACCGCCGTCCTCCTGCAGATAGAGCTGGAAGATATCTGCGTGCTGCGTCGCCATGGAAGGGCCCGCAGTTCCGTCCCGCTCAGTGGTCTGTGCGCTCGCAATAGGCTCCAGAGTCTCTACAACCGTGTCTCGGATCTCTGGCGTCTCCTGCTCAGGGCGACGAGGCCGAACGAAGTATCGAGCACGCAGCCACAGGTCCACATAGAAGAACATCTCCACCACCAAGGCGACCAGGAAGTCCGCCATCTGGACATCTGCCGGGATGGCCCCGGCCGTAGGGAAAGCTGTGAAGTCGTTCAGCAGCCCGAAGCCACGCTGGAAGGCCACGTGATGAGGCACCTCGGCCAACAAGAAGAGGATCAGCGCACATTCAGCGTGTGCCCAGCGCTCACGGAACTGTGAGTTCGGCAATGCCCAGGCTGGAGGTCTCCGGCTCCTCTTTACATCAGTGGCAGTAGCAGCGAGCGCACTCCGAAGCTTGTGCGCCGTGATGGCCTGCATGACGACGCTCCCGTGGCCCAGCAGTCTGGACTGTCGCGCTCGAACCTGCATGGACGTCACCGAGTCCACACGTTGCAGCGTCTCCAAGTCGCCGTCTGCAAAGCCAGCGCTGGCGTCGCAGCCACTCGTCTTGGCCTTGGAGCCGAACTTCTGCAGCAACAGCGACGCGTACACGAGTTTGGAGAAGTGCTTGCCCAGCGCAGCCTTGAAAGAACGCGTCGGGAGGTACCAGAGCTCACAGAAGGTGGCTGCTTCCAGTCGGTGGCGAGCGAAATGACGCTCGAACAGCGCGTACTCGGCGTAGGCGGCTCCAACCCCCAAGCGGCCGATACAAGCGTCACGGACGTCCAGTAGCTTCACCTCGCCGCTGCCCACGATAAACATCTCCTCGGGCTCCCCCGGCCAAATGACTGTCTGGCCAGGCGCACACACGTCGTGGACTAGCATGCCCATGAGCGTACGGAGGAAGGCTCCTTGACGCCGCCGGAAGATCTGTAGTTGTCCCAGCGCCTTGTAGCGCACATAGTGCGAGCATTGCGTGCGGTAGTGTGGCGGCAGCGCCGCCAGGATGAGCTCTTCCTCTACGCCGTTGCGCGTACGCTGCATATACTGGAAGTAGGCGGTCACAGAAGCCGAGAGGTCGGCTGGAGCCTTGCGAGCTGCCAGGAACTGGACCAGACACGGGAGAACAGCAACGTATTCAAGTGAGACGAGGACCAAGGGAGCCCAGAAGCGCACTAAGGACCGCCAGTACAGAAGCAGCTTACCTTGGAGGCCTGTGCGAGTCGCGTGCTGATGTTGGTGGCCAGGTTGGCGTCCTTGTGCGTGAAGAAGAAGGAGTAGGCCGTGAGGATGGCTGTGACCCAGAGACCGGCGAAGAACTGCACGAAGATACGGTAGCCTGTCTCCGCGAGCGTCACGGGAATGAGGTCGCCCTGACCCAGCGTCACGACGGTCTTGCAGGCCCAGTAGAGCGTTCGCACATACTGTCGGAACTGCGAGCCGGTCTCGAGCCGGTCACGAAGCGCCCAGCAGCCCGGAAGTGCCGGTGGTGTCGCCGCGCAGTGGCTGAAGGTCAGACCACACTCCCAGTGCGCCAGCAGCATGTAGCCGGAAGCTGCCATGTGACAGAGATACATGCCTTTGAGGAAGAGAACCGCCATGTTAGTCACCGTTCCCGTGGCCAACGAGGCCGGCACGCCTCCCGCTGCAGCTGCAAGGTGGCTGCCCATGCGTTGCCGAGCCGAGATGAGACGCACGAGCCCCACCAAGTGGAGGAAGTTGACGTCGCGTCCACCAAGAAGCAATAGCAGTAGCAGTTCCCAGGGAAGGCAGTACACGATGAGTGACAGCCACTGTGTCAGACCCTCGGGCTCTGCAGGTGTACTGTCGCTTCCATCGATGACGCTGCCAGCGGTCGTTATGATAGCCTTCTTGCTCAGCTCTGGGGCCTCAGGAGCGATCGCTGGGGACTTCAGTAGACGGCGTAGACCCCACGTAAGTGCTGTGCGAGAGCTCCAAGTGCGTAAAAGACTGCCGGCCACGTCCAGCACAGTGAACGCGACGAGCTCCGGCGTCCATGCGTCCCGGTGCGTGACGTCCATCCACGGGTCCAAGAAGAATCCCACGCGCAGTGGCACGGCCAGCATGATGAACAAGGCGTCGGCGAACTTGGCAGCTGCGAGCACTCTTGCTGGGGAACAGCGCTGTGTGTACTTTGCCAGCCACGACCACACACTATGTGTCTGAACGGCCTCAGGACGTCGAAGTTCGTTGGTGGTCTCGGCGGCGTCCACACGGGTGCCACGAGAGCGAACGCGCGATAGATTAAAGCGACGCGACGTCCAGTTCTCCACGCGGAGGTTCGCCAGTCCGATTCGGGCAGCATCACGTACGACTGTCTGCTCTGCAATGTCCTGGCCGCGGAACCGCGCAGGGAACACACCGCTAAGTGCACGCGCTTGCTTGCCCGAGTCCGCGCGGCCAGCCAACTCCCGCTTCCCCATGACGCCCACCACCGCCGCCGCCACCTGGAGCTTGGAGCCACCGTGTGCGCTTCGTTGGTGGGGACTTTTACTGCAATGGTCGCTGGAACTGCAGCCGTCGCTCGAACAGTCAGGGCAACGGATCGAAACCTCCCAGCTCCGCCGTTACCCTCATGGGGTCGACTTCCATGTACTACCGATCTATTTCAATGGCTTTCGATAACTCGGAGGCCAATTCGGCACTGCATTCAAGATCACGACCGTCGGTTTCTCCGCAAGTCGTCGGCGATGCCATGGCTGCTCGCACCTTCGGCTCTGTTCACATTGATGAGATCTCTGCTTGCTATCCGGGAGCATCGACGCCTGCGATGCCCAAGAAGGCGAGGCGAGTCTATTGACCTCGTGCTTACCATCGCAGCGCACGCTCTCGCTCTCGCTTTCACTCTCGCTTTCGCTTTCGCTTTCGCTCTGGGATAAATACGTGTTCCCATGCATCCAGCTTCAGCACCCGTGCCTGCGCTCGAGTCTTCGTGTTTCTCGTCTACTCGTGCGTATTTGCTTCGCGATGGACTCCTGTGGATCTCGCAGATACTCGAGCGCTTGGCTGGTCGTGCGATACAGTTTATCCAGTCTTGAACGACGTTGGAGTAGCTATCGCGCTCACCTTGAGCGAGCGACGTGGGAGCTGGAGACACAATCGAAGCTCTGCTGTGTGCGTTTCCAATGCCCAGCATTGAACCACGTCGGGTTGACGCTGCTAGACGAGATGGTGGAGTAGCTAGCGTCTGTTCACCTGCTGCTTCACTCGCCTTGTCTCGCCTCGCCTGTTCCACCCGGTCAGAAGAAGATCAGCGCCACTGTGATGTCGTCCACGACGTCTTCCTCGTCGTTCCAGAGATCGCACGCTGCGTCCACCAGCGCTGTACAAGCTTCCTGCGGTGCCATCCCGGACTCCAAGATGCACTTGGCCACGAACTCGATACACTCGTCTGTGGCCATGAACTCCCAGATGCCATCAGTGGCCAACACGGCAAAGGCCGCAGGTTTCTCTCCGTTCTCCTGGCCACTGCTGAACGGGAGTTTCTCCACCGTTAGTACGTCTGGATCGGCCGTCACGCCCACCGTCTTGGCCACCGTGTCGCCAAAAGAGCGTGACATGGCCAGCCCAGGCATGTCCACGTCCTGCAGCCAGACGCGATGCGAGCCCCACTCGAAGACGCGCCCGTTGCTGCGCTCGATCCGCGCGCGCTCCTCCGGCACCTCCGGCTTGTGGTCCTTCGTTTCGCAGTGCAGCACGTAGCGCTGGTCCGCGTCGCTGTAGATAGCCACCACGGCGCGACTGTCGCCCACGTTGGCAATAAATACGTCCTTCTCGCGCACCAACATACTCACGGCCGTGGTGCCGCTCACGCTGATGTCGATCGTGCTAGCTGTCAACTTGTCCACCGTCGTACGTGCCGCTTGCTGGAACACGCCTGCCGCCAGGTCACACGTGATGCTCGCCCTTCGTGCCGCAGTTCCAGAGCCGCATATTTGTGGGACGAGCGCTGAATAGGCGGCAGCAACGGCGCTGTGGTATTGCTCCCGCACAAAGTGGCTCACAAAGGCGCCTTCTGGTCCGTGACCGTCAAAGACGGAGAAGAAGCTCGCGTCTGGTTCGCCTGCTAGGCCGTCGCACACGCAGAAGCTGTCCTGGTTCTCTTTCCGTCGACGCAGTGGGTCGTTCCCCGCGCGTGTGCGTGTACCCCAGCGCAGACGTCCGCTCAGCGACTATAGTACCGTTCAAATGGCGTACCAAAGCACATGTAAGCCACGTCGTCGAGGTTCTAGAGACGTCGATAGCAGTGCAAACAAAGACGCAGCTGTACCTGATAGCCGCCTTCCCGTACGCCTGTAAACTCGGGCAGCTCCGCGCGCTCGGCGTCTAGTGCCATGCCCGGAACGCCGCCGCCGTACACCAGCGTGCTCTTGTCCGCACTCGTTACTTCCTTGTCTAGCTGCGGCTGAGAAGTCATGCCCGCAGCCGCCGATACGTTGTTCGGATCCATCACTAGCAGTGTGGTCTTGGCACGCGCTAGACGACGCGAGCGCGGCAGTGTCTCCTCCTCCTCGGCGTTGCGCTCCATCGCCCGCAGTTCTAAGGTGAACAGGGGCAGAGTGTGAGGAGTCAGGCAGGACATCGGGCCACGCAATAGTGTCGGGCTCGCTGCTTCAAGCCGATGATCTCTCGAATGCGGCGTCCGCAGACGCCCAGAACACACCCACACGCACCTTCCTCCATGCACACCTTGGTCAGGATGCAGCCCATGGCGGCGCGTCGTCACGTCGTGCTCCGTCGTGCCGTCTCGTGTCGCCACCTCTCTCTCTCTCTCTCTCTCTCTATTCTCTCGATCCTCGGCGCGGTGGCTTCCTTTCTCGAGCGAGGACGTGCTTCAACTAGCCGGCTCAAGAGGAAAGAGGAGGGGGTCTGCGCACTGGACAGTGGTGCAGCCAGCGGCGGGCGGCTCTCTTCTAGCCGGCGGGCGCTGGGACAACGCAATCGCGCGGCCACGAGCGCTTGGTGCTTCGGCCCGCTTCCTGCGCCGCTTGCTTCCTGTTAGCGCCAGCGCTGATCCTGAAACGACTCCATGCCCAGTGCAGCTTGGGCGGAAGTAATCGGCCTGATATGCGCTATCGTGACAATCTGGCCGAGCCTTGGTGACTGTATCGGGGGCCTGCTCCGGTTTGTAGCGCTATCCTTCGTGATACGTGCAATTTCCGGCCAGAAACGAACGGAAGGGTGAGCAATATTTATCAAGCAATAGATTGGGCCAGTGCTGGCAAAAGCACGGCACCCTGCTTTTGTACTTTACCGCTGTGCCTGCGCGCTTTACGTGCTTTATCTGCCAAAGCTTTGGGACCCACCAGCGAGAGACTCTTCTAATGAGAAACAACTTCTCGATTCCAGCGCGCTTGACGGACAGTAGAGCACGGCGCCGTGGGCTAAGCGGTCGTGGTGCCGTCTCTAGCTGAGCAGCTCACGACACTCCTAGAGCACAATGGGAGGTGCGCCAAGACCTCCCCGCTGCTCGAACTCACGCTGGATGACGTGGTTGCGAACGTGACGCTGCGCGCGACGTTCAAGCTGGTGCCGGAGGCCAAGAATGAGACGGCCATCGTGGCTTCT
>JAADYK010000789.1:0-14110 GCA_023338225.1 Halophytophthora batemanensis | reverse complement strand
CGAACGCAACGTCAAGCAGCACGACTGGAAGGCCTTCCAGCAGAAAGCGCGCAAGAAGAAGGTGCGTGGAGGCAGTGGCGTGCTGTCCAAGCGTGGCGCCAGCATCTTCGCGTCGCCCGACACGGTGCAAGGCCGCGTGGGCGTCGTGGGCAGCGGCCACGGCATGACCAGCTACCAGGACGCCAGGCACAAGAAGCCCAAGCGCTCGCCTAACGCCTAGAGCGCCGAGAGTCCCTGACAGACAAGGTAGGACCCTATGGCTTCGTCAACACGATAGACCGAGTGCTGCATGACGGAAGAGTGCACGGGTGGATGGATGTGTGGGGTTGTTCCCTGAGGTCAATGGTGGGCTCACGTGCTTGCTCTCTATCGTGCGAGCCCGCTGGTTGTGTACAAATACTCTCTGTCGTCTCCCTGCTTCTCTCTGTTCTAATCTGTTTGCGTTCCTTTCAGATGTGAGAACATTGCAAGCTTAGACGATTTCGTCGGTGGAGCCGGAGCTGCCGTCGTTCTCGTGGCGCGGCGCTGCTGGCGGTGGGATGAGCTGCGCACTACTACCAGTGCTACCGGTGCTGCTGTTGCTGGAAGCTGCTGACCCCGTGCGTCGACTGGGGCTGCCCTCGTGGCGGTGGGAGCGATGTTGATGATGGGTGTGTTGCTGGTGCTGGTGCAGGTGATCTTGCTGGAAGAGCTGCGCTTCATCTCGTCGGGAGGTTTCCATGACGTCCGTCTCGCTCCAGCCGTGACCTCCGTGTCTGGACGGAGAACTCCCACCTCCGTTAGCACTGGTGCTAGTGACGCTACCTGCGACTGGCGTGGTGGCAATAGGAGTAGCAGACGCGGGTGGCGGCATGGAGGCCCAGTAGGATCGCACGGGCAGTGTGGGCAACAGCAACGACGGGTCTGTGGAGTACAACACCTCGTCATCGAAAGGCGAGTTGACTTCTACAACCGCCGAATAGGGCGGTAACGAGGACGGTCGAGACTGCTCGGAAGACACGGACGATGTGGGAGACGCAGGAGACGCCAGCACGGCGAGGCTGTCCTGTGCTGGCGCATGGTCTGCTTGCTGGAGTTGACGGTGCTCCATACGACGCTGACGCGCGGCGGCTCGCTGTTGCGCCCGCAGGTACGTTCCAAGCTGCTGAGCGCTTTGCTCAAAGCCCAGCGAGTTGTTGAAGTGGTGCACGAGGCTGCGCGAGAAGGTGTAGCGTTTGGCCAGGTCCACGTTGTGCAGCGACAGAAGCACAGGCACCAGGAGCTTCCCGCGATCTTCAGCAAATGCCAGCTGATCCGCCAGTAAGTCGCAGTTGGCCGACAGTGGCGACAACACTACCAGCACGGCAGAGCAGGCCAGAATGGCGTCCTTGGCGGCCAATTGTCGTGTCTGCACCGACAATCGCTGCATCTGCTGGTCGCCACCGCTCGGATCGGCGCTGAAGCCGTTGGCTTGTGCCTGGTCTCCAGCAGCGCTGGTCTCCGACGCATCTGCGCCTTGTGGGCCGTAGTGCACGGCTGGGATGACCTGGTCCACTACGCAACGGATGCCTTGCTTATTCAGCGCCTTCTGCACGCGCAGACAGAAGGACCGGTGGTAGTCTCCGTGTGCGATGAAGACGAACGAGTGGCTGTTCTCCGCGCTTGAGACCACGGACGACGCTAGCGACGATGCCACCGACTCAAGTCTTCGAAGTGGGCGGCGGATCTGCTCCCCGTCCGCTGGAACTAGAGCTGGAGGGCACGCCACCGAATTGCGCGCATCGTCCGACACGTCGGAGCGATCGTCTTCCAGCTCTTCCTGGCCTGCACCGTCGCTCAAATCTTCGTCCACGCATTCATCCACGGGTATCGCGTCCACGTTCTCCTCCTGCGCTCTCCTGCCATGTCGAGGCCTAGCGTAACCACTTCGACCTCCCGTTCCCGGCAAGTTCATGTGCTGCTGGGCCTCACGCCGCGCCAGTCGGATGCGGTGCTCCTCGATCTGGTCCTGGATGCCGTCCAACAACAGCCGCATGCAGTGACGGAAGGCCTCGTCGTTATAGTCCGGCACTAATTCCAGGTCGCTCGTCACGCGTGGCGGCCCCGTCGGCTTGTCCTCGACCTCGTCGTCTCCATCCAGCTTCATGGACGACACTTCCCGCTGGAAACTGCTCTCATCCTCACGATGGTCACCAGTATCCATGGCGTGGGAACTGTTGCTAGCTGTGCGAGGCCGCTCCACGCTTCCACTCACGTCTGTAGATGCTTGAAGCTGCTTTGGAATGGCGTCGATATTGACGTAGTGTGTCTGCTTGACTGCCGGCCGGAAGTCGATCACTTGGCGGGTCCAGAGGTAGACTTGCAGCTCTTCTGAGATCTCCATGTCTTCGCACTGGATGGCCACCACAGGGACGTTCTGCATCTTGGCAAAGGCTAACTCCTTCATGCACCACTGCGATTGTGGGTAGTCCTGAGTGAGCACGGCCAGCACAAGCGCACTGCTCTGAATGCCTCGCGCGATCTCCTGTCGCCACACAGCACCGCCAGTGATGCCTGTGGGTCCCATAGCGTCGATCCACGTCGTCACGCGAGCCCGTTCCAACGCGTCTCGCAGCTTCCGAGCCAGTGGCGCATGTGCGTGGCAGTAACTGATCATCACATCGCGATGCCCCGCCTCCTTCTTCACAGCAAAGCGCAGCGCCGGCGACCGCGCACACTCGAGCGCACGTTGTCCCAAAAAGTTGGTGGCTGTAAGACTCAGTCCCGCCCGCACAAACAGCAACGCTGCCGCCTGGTTGCGTCGCCGCAGCGCTACATGCAGCGCCGAGTCGCCATTACTGGCTCGCGTGGCCAATAGATCCACGCCTCGATCCAACAGCAGCTGGAAGATCCGTGGGTCCAAACCGCGAGCCAGCGACCGTCGACCACTCAGCAGCCCAGCCAGTTCTTCATCTTCCTCGCCGTCCTCGTCGCCGTCCTCCTTATTCCGCTTCGAAGCGCTTGGCCCTGTGCTGATGGCAGCACACGCTCCAGCGGCGCAGATACAGAGCAGCGGGTCACCCTGGGCGTCCCGCACGTTCACGTCGGCTCCTGCAGCCAGCAGTGTCTCCACGGCGCTGGCACGGTTGAGCACACAAGCCCAAGCCAGCGGCGTGCGACCGAACACGTCGCGTGCGTCTACATTGGCGCCGTAGCGCAGCAGCACCCGCAACACCCGAGCGTGGCCACGCATAGCTGCCCAATGCAGCGGCGTGCGTCGGAAGCAACCCGTGACCTGCTCGCCCAGCGTGTCTGGTTCGGCTCCATGCTCGAGCAAGAAGGCCACTTCTCGACGTCTTCCACCGGCGCAGGCGTCATGCAGAGGCGTCAGCGCCACGTCGCCGCCGTAGCGCTCCATCTGCCGTGCCACCGCCGTGTTCCCTGCTAGACGAGCCACTTCAAAGGCTGTGAGTAGTAGACCACCACCTCCACCGTCGCCACTGGGCAACACTAACGGGTTCGCATCGGCATCCAATAGTAACCGCGTGCAGTCTTTGTCCACAGCCCAGAAGAGCGGCGCCGTGGCGAAGCGTGGGTGTGTGGATAGCGCTGGTAAGTCCGGCTGGGCTCCATAGCGCAGCAGTAACAACGTCAGCTCAGCGTGGCCTAGCGTCACGGCCACGTGCAGTGGTGTGAGCAGCGTGGCTTGTAGTAGCCCCACAGGGCCAAAGGGATGAGCTGCGCTGGCGAGTCCGGGAGCTGTGCCTCCTGAACTGGATCCGGCACCAGAAGTGGCTGCGACGCCGCCGCCACTGGGCCGTTGAAACACGAAGAAGAGCAGACGGAACATGAGTCGATAGAGCCACGCCAGATCCAGACGCAGCAGCTCCAGCTTGTCCAGCTGCTGCACGTCGAAGTGGCCGTTGGCCAGCAGTTCTCGTGCCACTTCCAGCTGATCAAAGGCCACAGCCACATGCAGCGGATTGCGCTGGCCGCTTGCCAGCAGCAAGAGGCTTCCCAGTCGCCATACACGCGGTTCGTACCAGGTCGTGGCAAACTCGGGGCCACCACAGGCCACTGCTTCGTCCAGCAGCTGCCGCACCAACTCCACATCCCCGCGTTTGGCTGCTCCGTACAGCGCCACCTTGATGCGCTGCGTCTCACGCTTGGCGTTCGACCCGCTCTTGGCCTTGGAGGCTGTTGTGGTCGCTGTTGGGTGTCGACGCTGGAAGCGACGCCAACAGAGCAGCACGGGCGCAGGAAGCCAGGCGTAGAGCGGCATTGCGAAGGAGCGCTCCACGTAGTCGAAGCGCGAGTGGCCCGGAACGTAGCCGCGCTGGAAGAGGAAGTGCTGGTGCAGCCGATGGAAGAGCAGGATCTGACGCCACCGCAGGAGATAAGCCAGGAGTGCGATGAGTTGTACGCCCAGAAGTACGAGGAAGTAACCCGGTGCCAGTTCGCGGGCACAAGCGGCCAGCATGGCGGCTGCCTCAGGAACGTCGGAGCCAGTCGCCGGCAGGAAAAGCCGCACAAGCGTGTAGATGAGGTATGGGATCTCCAGCACCACGATGAACTCGCAGAGCGTGAAGAGTGTCGTCTTCTCGAAGCGGATTTCATCCGCTGCAGCTTCGTCTGTGGCTGCTGAGGGCGTTACCACCGCGCCAGGAGCACCGTGACTCGCCACAGAAGCTGTAGCTGAAGCTACCCCGTCCTGGGCCGCACGTCGATAGAGTCGACAAGCCTTGAAGTTGAGCGCTGGCAGACACAGCAGCACGTTCCCCACTAAAGTGTACACGAACATGTCGAGGAAATCGAGCGAGAACTGGTGGCAATGGGACTTGTCCGCGCTGCTACTACCGCTCGAGTCGTCTGTATCCTCGTGCGAGACGATGGCTGCAATGACAAAGTGGTCCAGTAGTAGACGCAGGAAGTAAATCCCCACGATGAGCAGCGAGTTGGCCAGCATTCGTGCGCAGAGGAAGGTGTTGCTGTCGCGCTTGAGCCACGGCACAAGGAACCAGAGCGCGCGACGGGCGCGGGTGTAACACCACCAGAGCTTGCGCACGCGTAGTTGGCCGTTCTTGTCCACGTAGTAGTTGCTGGAAGGCAGGACGCCGTTGCCCAGTGGTCCGGATTGCAGACGTGAAGACTGGAACCGACCGGCTGCACCGTGTTTGTCCGGTCCACAGGAGCACGGAGCTGGGCCCGGAGCCGCCTCGCCACCTGATGAAGTGTAGGACAGCGCAGAGGACAGCGCCGACTCGTTGGACGCGCGGCGCCAGCGTCGACGATTGTGCTGCACGCATCGCGGCGCGCGGTCCGAGCCGGCTTCTGAGCGTCTGGAGCCGTGTGTGTGGCCCGCAGAGCTCACGGAGAGCGGTCTAGACACGGCGCTACTGAAGCGCGTGCGTCCAGCGCTGTCAGCACTCACGAACGGGGCCTCTAGAGCCGTTTGAGCACTCGAAACGGGCTTGAACGAGCTGCTGTCGCTCCCTCGGTTTGAGCCGCGCTGGCGCCCGGGACCAACGCTTTGAGCGGCCAGGGGAGACCGCAGCGCGCGAAAAGGCGTGGTGGGCGCCTCCATGGGTTCTTCCGACGTGGAGGAGGACGAGGACGAGCGAGAGCGCGACGAGCAGGTGCGCTCAGCGTTCGACTCGGTGTCGCTACTATTGTCGTTGTCGCTGCTGCTGTTACTCGGCGCGCGGCGCGGCAGCGAGGACACCGGGAGAGCCTCGGCGGCCACATGCAGCCTCAGCTCAGGCCGCGGAGGCCCCGTGCGCGCGGCGGGGGGCGCGGCGCCGTGGGAGGCCTGCTCTCGGGCTGCCATGTCGGCATGTGCAGCCGCAGTTGATGCGTCTGCGCTCTGTTGTGCTTGTGATTGTGCGAAGTGACAAATGGGCGGCTTGACAGTCGCAAAATGATCGCAGCGCGAGCGCTTTTAGTAACATAGCGGTTAGTACGGTCATTTACGTACGGTCACGAAAACAGCCGTTTCGAACACCAACGAGAATGGATAGCTTACGTTCGAGCACATTGCCCTGGTCCGCATGCGACGGAGCCCCTGCTACTTCAGCTGCTGCCGCCGTCTGGCCGAGGCTATTCCGGGCGTCTCAGTGCTGGTTGATCTAGCGTCTGCCGCCCAGGAAGGTCCTTGGCCAGCTATACCTTCCGAACTGCCTCTGGGTGCTCTCTGCCTCCACCGGAGAAGCTGCCAAACGAACCTCCTGCCGCTAATACGCACCGAAGAGTGCCTCTGCTGACTGGATTCTGCTGCATTCCGCTGCCACTTGCAGCTATTTTGGCGTCTGGGCGCGTGCAGGCGAGAAGCCCCGCTAACTGTATAACGCCCGGCACTGACTCCAAGTCTGCTCTTCCTGCAGTGCCGCAGTGCCAGACCACCCCACCCAGTGGCCACGCTGAACTTGCGCTTTCGTGCCAGCGACTGGAGCCAGAGGCCCCATGCAGTCAGTGCACCTGGCGTGCCGCTGGCCTTGTGCCCGTTGGTCTGGGCGCGTTTCGACCATCAGATAGGACTGCAGACGTCCACCTTTGTCGACGTTAGTGTCGCATGTCCCGACATTAACGGACCATCTACGTTCTCCCAGTTATCAAACCCACTTCAAGTGCAACTCAACCGGTGCCCTGCCGCTTTATTTTGTTTTGTTTTCTAGTACAATCGGGTTCTAGCTCCCTTGCTGGTGCATGCCCTTACATGCGCACGTGGGTGCTGGAGAGGTCCAGATGCGCGTCGTCCAGGCCCGAGATGGACTCAAAGTTGCGTGTGACGGTGCTGCCGTCCTCGTTGGCGCTGCTGCTGGCGCTGGGGCCGCCGCTGCTGCCTCGAGCGGCTCCAGCGCTGAGCTCGGCACCTTCGAGGATGACAGGTGCGGCCAGAGCAGCCTCAGATCCGCGGTCCTTGCTCCCAGGCTCGCTGAAGGTGAAGGATACGAAGGATGTGTTGGCGTCTGCGATACGGGTGCTGTTGTCGACAGTGCTGCCATCATCCCGGTCACCGTCATCCTCGTCCGTGTAGTGGCGTCTCAAGCCGTTGAGTAGTCGATCCGCACTGGGCTTGAAGCTCATGCCGTTGGCCATAAAGTGGAAGAGCTCGTTGCGTGCCAGCGAGTAGCGTTTGTCCAGTCCGGGCTCCAGGTCGTTGAGCACAACGGGGAAGATCGGTCGGCCCTTGTCCTCCGCCAGCGCCAGTTGGTCACGAATGAGCTCATTGCCCATGGTCTGCTTGGACAGCAGCACCACGAAGCAGGTGCAGCGCAAGATGGCCTCCTGCGCCGCCTGGATGCGGCTCTCAAAGGCCTGGCCTTCCACACTGCGGTCCATATAGCAGAGCACGCCGGCATCTGAGAGCTCACGCAGCAATTGCTGCACAAAGCCGGCGTGCTTGTCTCCGTGCGCGAGGAAGACAAACTGGCGCGACTGGTTCGGGTCATCGTTGAGCTCCCAGGGCCGGAAGAGCCGCGAGTAGCCGCTCGAGGCCGCCAGCATGGTGCCGCCCGAGGTCGAGTTCTGCAGATTGGCGTTGCGCCGGCTGCTCAGCGCCACATTCTTGCGTTGCGTGGCGTCGCGGTTCTTCTCCACTTCGTCGCGTACACCGTCCAGTAGCAGGCGGAACTGCGCCTGGTACTTGTCTTCCTCGTAATCGTATTCGATCTGCCGAGAGTTGGCTGCGTTACGCCGTGTGCGGATGATGGCCGGCTCGAACGGGATCAACTGCCGAGTGTAGAGGTACACCTGCAGGTCTTCTCCGATCTGAACACTCTCAGTGGAGACGGCTAGGATGGGCGTCCCCACCTGCTTAGCCAGCGCCAGCTCCTTCAGACACCACTCGGACGCCGCGTAGTCCTCTGTCAAGATACATAGCACAAGTGAAGCATTGGTGATGCCACGTGCGATCTCCTCGCGCCAGACGGCCCCGCCGCCAATCCCGCTTGGGTCCATGAGGTCCAGCCACGTGGTGATGTTGGCCGCTTCTAGCGACTTCCGCAACTTCTTGGCGAACTCAGCGTGCGAGTGCGTGTAGCTGATCATGACGTCGCGCTGGCCGGCCGCGCGCTTGATCTCGAACAGCAGCCGCGTAGATGTGGTGCAGTCCAACGGCCTTAGCCCCTCCACATTCATGCGCATGAGGTCGCCACCACAGGCCAGAATAGCCAGTGCTGAGCCCTCGTGCTCCTGTCGGACAGCCGCATGCAGCGCCGTGTCTCCTGTCGTCGGCAGCTGGTAATTGATATCAGCACCTGCAGTCGTGAGCGCACTGAAGAGCTCCCGAGGCGCGTCCTGGCCGTACGCGGCGCATACGAGCGGCGTGAGGTACTCCAGGTCGGCTAGCTTAGGGTCGGCGCCACAGCGCAGCAGCGATCGCACCACTTCCAGCTTGTTCAGCCTCGCAGCCCAGTGCAGCGGCGAGCGTCCTCCAGCGTCCTGGAAGTTGGGATCCGCACCAGCTTCGAGCAGTAGATCCACCGCCTCCAAGGCGCCACTCACAGCTGCCCAATGCAGCGGTGTCCGGCGGTTGAGCCCCACGTACCCCATCTCCCCCAGACAGTCCACATCTGTCTTCTTGCGCAGAAACTTCCGTACACCCAGCACGTCGTTGCGTCCTGCGGCCGAGTGGAAGGGCGTCAGTGCCACATCGCCACCCCATTCTTCCAGCTCTTGTGCCACCGCGTAGTTCCCACGGAGATACGCCAACTGCAGCGCTGTGAGCGTGTTGGCGTGGCCGGGATCCGGGATGCACAGCGGGTCCGCTCCATGTAGCAAGAGCTCGCGAACCACCTCGGGGTGTTCAGCTAGAAAGAGTGGCGGTACACGGTCCACACGGCACGACGAGCGAGCCAGAGCTCGAGCGGACGCGCCTCGAGCCAGCAGCCAGCGCACAGCGTCCAGCTGGCCCGTGCTCACAGCGCAGTGCAGTGGAGTGACCAGAGTGGTGCGGAAGATAGAGGCGGCCGTGTCTTCCTCGCTACCGCCACCGCCCGCAGCGCCCGGTCGAGCCACGAAAAAGCGTGCAAAGTACCAGAAGAGGTCTCCCGTCGAGAAGCGCACGCGACTGAACTTGTCCAGCGCTGTCACGTCGAAACCTCGCGCTTCCAGCAGTTCCAATGCACGGACATTACCGTGGGCAGCCGCCACATGCACGGGGTTCTTGCGTGATTGGGCAAAGAAGCCGAGAACGAGTCCTGCGGGCGCGTAGCTGCGTCGCGGGAAGCCTTCAGTGTCCGAGGTGAGTCCCTTGGCCTCTGCGTAGTCCAGCACGTCGCGCATTTCACGTAGATCGCCCTGACGCGCCGCCTTGTAGAGCCGCTTGCGCACCACAGCTAGCACCTTCTCGTTCTGCGTCAATAGCTGGTCGCGACCGGGATCCATGACGTGGTTACGAACGTCTCCCGTTTGGTCGCTCTCCTGGAAAGCGCCCAGTAGCATCTTGACGTGCTCGCGGAAGCGTGCAAAATAGCGCAACTCGGTGAAGAGCGCCACAAAGCAACCCATACTCACGAGCGCGAAGAGCTGCACGGCGTGGATGCCGCAGGAAAAGGCGCCGCCGTTGAAGAACATGTAGAGGAAGAAGAGCACCACCACCGCCATGAACACCAGCAGCACTACTGCCACCAGTTCGCAGAACTGAAACATGAAAGTGCGGCGGATCTTGACCAGGTTCCCGAAAGCCTGCTCGTCCTCGTTTTGAGCGTCTGCAGGCTCCATGTTCCCTGCATTGGCGTTGGCTTCCAGGTCCCCAGCAGCCTCCGCTTTGTCCGTGGACTTGCTGGGCTTCTTGTTGTCAACACTGGAGAGTTCTTCGCGCTTGAATGGCTCAAAGGCACGCCAGCCCGAGCCAGGAAGCAGCAGAAGCAGCACGGCTGGTAAGCAGTGGTAAATGAGGGCCGAGAAGCCCACGACGTTCTCGCAGGACGTGCCTTGGAAGGTATACACAGCACGCGGAGAGCGCAGCATGAAGCCGTACTCGGTAGGGCTGCGCACGGGGTTGAGCAACAGCCATTCGGGCTGGAAGAAGTAGTAGAAACCCAGTCCTGCGGCCAGCACCAGTGCCAGCGGCATCCCCGTGCGCACCAGACGTCGCGCGAAGAACGAGTTGTGGCGGAAGCGCGCACGCAGCCAGTGACGAGGGACGCGTGGCACGCGACCGCGTAGTTCACCCGAGCGGTGGTAAAAGGAGCGTTTCTTGGACGCCGGACGACGTCTCAGAGTGCCTCGAGACTGCGAGTGGTTGAGCGAGTACTGCGAGCCACGACGCTCGCTCACGGCACCGCCCAGACTGCTGCGCCGCGGCGCCACAGGCTTGGCAACGCCGCCTAGCAGCGGCATCATGGGGATCTGGTTGCGCTGTGCGTCCAGCTCCATGTCTAGTGTCGACGCGCCAACGTCGTCGTCATGGCAGTCGTCTCGCAGCGCGCTCATGGTGAGCGTCGAGTCTAGGCCGCGCGGTCGCGGCATGGTCTCGCGCGCTGCCCCGTGACCGCTGGCACTGCTACCAGCGGCAGAGGCGCGCTGCGACTCGTTGGGCGTCGAAACCTGCTCGTACATGGTGTCAGGGACGGCTGGAGACACGTCGCGACTGGGACGGCTCTAGCGCTCGCCTGGACGCGCGCGGGGCGGCGATGGAAGCCTCGCGCGGGGATGCACAGGACCAGCGCGCGTGGAGAGCGCTCTTGTCGTCGCGCAGACGGGTGCAGGATGGCGCCACGGACCTGGCGGATGGCAAAGTGCTCCGGACGCAGGGGCGTGGCGTGGAGCTCTTCCGCGCCCCCTGGCCCCAACCCCTGCACGTCACTGCTCCTACCCCTATGCAATTTGCTTGTTGTCTCAGTCCGCCCTCCTGCGGGTGTACCGCCACCTTTCACTTCGAGGACTCGAGGACCGCGCTATGGCTGGCGTGCGGCAGCGTGCGGCTGTAACAGAGTTCTGGGCAAAAAGGCCGGCTCGCAGGATCTTGACAACGGTTGGACTGGAGCTCGTTGACGCGTTGCCAGGTCGCCTGGGCGTCATTGCGCTGGTCTGGTCGTGGGGGCTCGACTGGGTTCGCGCGGCAAACAGAGCAGCAAGTGCACCGCAGGCTCCGAGCAACGCTCGCTGAGGCCGTTATGCGGAGGCGCGTGTTGGCCCGACACCGCGGACTCTTTCTTGATCTCCGGCTCTGGCACAACAGCCATCACTTGCAAGCGGCGGGCGGGGCGACGTGCTGCGAGCTGCTGGCTTGGGATAAAGCACGCCAGACGTTTCGTGGGCGATTGGGGTCTGCGCTTCGCTTCAAGGAAGGCAAGCGGGGCGCAAAAATAGCGGCTAGGGTGTCGGCAAAACCAGCGCGAAAAAAGTGTCGGAGAATCCAACCTGTCCTAAACCTGGCACCGGGACTGCTTCTACCTTCGATGCCAGAATTAGAAGCTGCAAAGTGCCAGGAGTGCTCCACCCGCTTGGAAGGCGAATGGCACTCGGGCGACCGACTCTGGCTGGATTTGCAGCCTGGAACCAAGGCAGCAGAGCGCCAGTCGACCCCCACGCCTGGGAAACCTGTCGACGTGGTGAAGATGCACGCAGGCGCATTTATCACAGAGGAGCTGGATAACTCTCAGCCTCGCGCCCTCCAGTTTTGTACGACAACTCAACAACTCGACAGATCGAGGCCGAGGGGCTTGAAGACCCGCACGTCAAAAGTGCCAGAATAAACCCCAGGGTGTGCCAAGATGAGCACTTCGTCGTTGGACACCACCAGCACGACCACACATGGAGGAACTCACGTCGTGCGCCAGCGCTTCCTCCTGGAGCCATCTGCTCCCCGGAGCTGTGGGCGTCCGCAGCCATGTTGCCAGGTGGCGAGCGCAAATGGGGCCATAGAGAGGCCCTGCCTTCGTGCGTCACCACTTCACTTCGCGTCGCGTCGCGACTGCAGCTCCATCTTGTCCTGAAAACGCGCACAGGGGAGACTTCTACCGGAAGTGCGAGGGTGGCATTTTGCCACGCCATCAACATGCACGTCCTGAAGGATACACGCACCCGTCGACGCATCAGCTCAGCGCTGCTGGCGCTGCGTGGGGCTCATCATGCCGAGCGAATCCACGTGCGTCTCGAAAGCCTCCAGACGCGCAGGCAAGCCAGCCAAAGTATGCGCCGCCAGCTCTCGACGCGTGGGCCACACTGGGCCACAGCCTTTATCCGCCCCCGAGTAGTAAGCCAGCGTCAGGAAGCCTTTCTCCGGGAAGCCGCCGTCCTTGAGCCACGAGAGGTTGAGTTCCCAGCCTGGAATGGCCTCCTCGCGACTCCAACCAAAGGTCTCGCCCTGCCAGTTCTCGCCTGGCTCGTCAATAGCCAGTCTCACCAGCGCTTTCGCCACCTCCCGCTCCTCATATCGTGCCAATGCCAGCTCATAGTAGTTGTCTGGTGCCAGCGGCGTCCAGACGTTCAGGAAGCCCAAACGATAGAGCGCTTGGCCCGCTTCGGCGTCCGAAAGCGCTGACAGCACGCCCCCAAAGTGGTGCAGATCCGTAATGCGGTCGAAAAGCGCACACACCAAGTCACAGCGTGAGGACTCAAAGGCAGCGGGCCAGACGCTCAGCAGTCGGATGGCCTGCTGCGTCGTCACCCAGCGAGTGGCCAGACACCACTGCACATTAAAGAGCAAACGACGCGCAGTGCACATGGTTGGCGCTGGAGGCACCGCCGGTGTGTTCGGTCGCTGACGTTGACGACTCGAAGCTCTCTCCGCGTCCTCTTCTTTCGCTGGTGATGTGACCAGTGCGTCGTCACTATGAGCAGATCGGCTGCTCGCTGGAGGCTCCACGGCCGCAGAGAGCTCCACGGCGCGCGTGAGGCCCGCGCCGAATTCAATGTAGTTCTTGATACTGTTGAGCTTTTCGTATTCGTCGAAGACCCCTCGTGTGAACGAACGCAGCGGTGGGAAACCAGACGCGCCAGCGGAGGCTGAAGTTGTAGCTGAAGCTGAAGCTGCAGCTGACGTCGCAACGCCCATACTGGGGCCCATGCGCTCGAACTGGCAGATCTGCAATACCTGCTCGAAGCGCTTGGTGGAAAGCGCATGCATCGGTGGGTTACGACCGAGCTGCACGTAGTCGAGCTCCAGCAGCCCGAAGCGCGGCGCCCCATCCAAAAAGCGCGGCTCCAGCTCCACGGGCTTGCCGTTGAGCAGCTCATTGCGAAAGCCGTGGAAATTGGCATGCTGGCTCGTGTCCTTGCGGCCCTCCTTCTTGCGCAGGAAGGCTGTGCGGTTGCTGTTCTCCACGAGCTTCCTCAGCGTCATGCGATCCAACTCGTTGCTCAGATCGATGCGATAATGTCCCGTGGCCAGCGCCAGCAGCGGTGGCAGCGCCTGACCCATCAAATGCTGCACGCGGAGGCGTTCGGCGGCGCTCAGGTTGCGCTCCAGCAACGCATAGGCGCTCCGAGCGTCCACCATGTGCGGCAACAGCGCTGTGACAGCCTGAGAAGCGTCACACACGTCTCGTACGGCCTCGAGCAGGAGCTGCGCCTCGTGAGCCTTGAAGACGAGCCCCGTCTTGGCCATGGTGAGCATCTGCAGCTTGTTCTTGCTGGAGCTGATGTTCTCAATGAGGCGCTCCACCCCCTCCTGCGAGTGCGCGCTGTCGTGGCCGGCCGAGACGTGTAGATCTACAAAGTCGAGCTGCAAGCGGCCTTCGCTCGGGATCTCGAAACGTAGATTGGTCTCCAGGTCCACACACTCTCGGGCAAAGCTGCTGCCAGCCGCGGCGTCCAGATTGAAGCTCTCCATAAGCTCCACGAACTCTTCCAGCTCAATAGTGCCCGTGCCGTCCAAGTCATAGAGTGCCACATAGCGCGGCACGTCCTCGTCGCGGAACTGTAGCCCCAACTTGCGCATGCCTTCACGCAGTTCGCGCTCGTCCACAAAGCCTGATGCGTCACCATCCAGTTCGTGGAAGAGTTCTTCCAGTGACGCTCGGTCCAAATGACGCGCCTGCATCTCTCGAGCGCTGGGGGCCTCCACGTCCGTCAGAATCCCTGCCGTCTTGAGCAGCCGCCGCCGCGCGTCCAGGGCTGCCTGAGTCTCCCGCAGTTCCACACGGATGCTACGACGTTGCTTACTACCAGCGGAAGTATGCACGATGGAGAGGAACTTGCAGCCTTG
>JAADYK010000788.1:0-14143 GCA_023338225.1 Halophytophthora batemanensis | reverse complement strand
CCTGATGCGCCCGTGGTGACTGGTGAGGGCCAGGCCGTGCTGGCGGCGTGGAAGCGCGGCCTCGCCAGTGCCAAGCAGCCCACAGACCCGCTGGCGAGCTTCCTGTTGTCCGCGGCCAGAGCAGTGCATCGCGAGCTGGGAGATGGTAGTACTGAGTTTGTACTGCTGGTGAGCGCTGCCATCCGCCACGCGCTCGACTACACGCAGCGCGACGCGTGGACGCGGCAAGCGTTCGACCGCGCGCAGCTGTCGCGCGCCTTCGGGGATCTTAAGTGGGAACTGCGTCAAGAGCTGCAGACACCAGGGCCACCACTTCAAGGTCTGCAGCTAACCACCACGATAGAGGTGCATGTCGACGCGCTGGAGCCTTCGCGAAAGGTAGACATGGCGCTGTAGTGGCGCCGTTATCTGGTACGACTAACCTCTATAAGACTGTGGCTCACTTCGACCTCTTCCTCTCTCTCTCCCTCTCTTCGCCATGAACGTGCAGTTCCGTGAAGCGACAGCGAAGATCCTGCGCTCTGCGCTCGCTGGCATGCTCAGCGAGCGAGTCGTGACCTTCCTGGTGGGCCTGGTACTAGAGTGGGTTTTCGCTTCTACTCCGAAACGCTCTACCAAGACGTCAGAGTGCTTGGACGCCTCCACCGACTCAGCGCAGCTCCACCATCGTGTCCAAGACCTCCTGAAACGCGCACCGGACGCGGTCATTTTCGTGGAGGCACCGTCTGTCTTTGACTCGTACGTGGTGCCTCACAACGAGTTCATCCTCAAGAAGGCGGTGGCGTCTTCACAGCCGCCTGAGATCATCGAGCGTCACAGCCAAGCAGAGTCAACGAACTTCCTCTGCATCACCTGCTCACTTTCACTGGGCAACGGTGTTAACCACGTCGAGCTGGCTACGGACACACACGAACAGCTATTCACGGCCCAAGACGCAGCTCGACTCTTTATCTCAAGATATGCACGTCGTCTGCGCAGGACGCACAACGTTCGACTTGTCGTGTGCACGGAAGCCATCGAAGCCAGTGTTCTTGCGGCCTGCACTCGCCAAGAGATCGCTTGCGTGCAGTTCGCCGAGCCGGAGGACGTGGAAGCGCTGTGTGTCGCTGCCGGCGTGCTCCCACTTGCCAGTATCTTTGACGACATACGCACTGATCTACACGTCGGTGTGTGCTCGCATGGAGTGTCGCGTGTGCGTTTCCAGCAGCAAGACTGTCTGCGTCTTCGTGGGCTTGGTGCATCTCGAGGTCATGAACGCCAGCGGTCTCAACAAGTGCGTGCAGTTCCACAACTGCTAGTCCACGCGCCTACCAAAGGTGTGTACAAGCAGTACTATGCCGCGATCACCAAGGCTCTCAGAGTGCTCCAGAGCTGGTGGGAGCTTTCCGCCCATACGACAAGCCCAGGAGGTGATGGATGGCCAGCCACGGCGCTTAGCTGTCGAGGCGGTGGCGCCACTGAGCTGGCCCTCGCCCAGTGGCTGCAAGACCAAGCTGAGAGCACCCCGAGGACGGCGGTAGACTCGGCCGCAAGACAGACGCTCGCCAAGGCACTGCTTGAGGTCGTCGCCGTGCTGCAAACCAATCTGAGCAAGTCGTGCTCCAATGAGCACGGAACCAACCCAACAACCAACCTGCACGGTCAGCGACAAGTGCTCCTGGACGCTACCAGTCGTCTTCGCTTTGAGAACAACGGAAATCAGCCACAAGAGTTCCAGAGCTACGTGTTAGACTCGACACACGAGCTGGAGACGGCAGCTGGACCCATTCAGATCCCGGAGCTTGTGCTCGCCGACCCAGAGCGCTATGGACTCGTACACCCGTGGAGACGCATCGAAGTACTGTTGTTTGTGGGGCTGGAGACCCTGGAGCAGCTCTTTAGGACGGACGCTGTGCTGTTCACGACTAGAAGCACCCGAGAACCGGGCAAGCCAACGGTGTCGTGAAGAAACGACGAGCGTCTGCAGGGACGAAAGCGAACGTGACGCGCAGAACGGGAAAAGAGACGAGCATTACCGGTCCAGGAGGCGCCGTGCCTGTTGCTTTCTCGGGCCAGCGCGCTATTTTGCTGCGCTGAGGAGCTTGAAGTAGACCGCGAAGCTGTCAGCCACGTGGATCACGTTGGGGACGGAAGGCACGACGGCGTCGGACGGAGAGCTCGCCACGTACACAATGCGCGCCACGTGCTTCTCCAGGTCGCGAGCGACGCCCGAGGCCACTAGAACAACCGCAATAGCCCAGAGCAAGATGTCAGTGAGGCTGAGCCACATATACAGAGTCACCCAGAGGAGGTGCAAGATGGAAGTAGGTGGCGCCGTACCTTCCACGTGGATCTGCGGCTCGATCTGCCGCACAAAGGCGATCTTGCCGATGCTGGTGGTGCAGAAGAGGATCTTGTGCGCCTTGATGCCACCTGCGGGCTTCGGAAGGCTATCTCCAGCCGCAGAAGCGCCCTCGCTGCTCTTCAGATCCGGGTTCTGGGCTACAAAGTCGCGGATTCGCTGCATGGTCTGCGTGTCCTTGGCGTCCGCCACCGTGCACAGCAAGTACACGTCCGCGATGCGAGCCAGGTCCGCGAGCGCCTCGGGGATATCCTCGCTCTTCCAGGCCAGCGCTCCCGCCGTCACGTCCTTCAGCAGAGCCTCCATGCAAACCGTGACGGTGCGCGCGCCATGACGCTGAGGCAACGCGTAGTGCAGACGCAGCTGCTGCTCCGTCAGGCCCGCGGTAGATACCATCGCGCGGGAAGAACCCGTCGTGGCGGCCGCCGCCGCCGCCGGAGCTCGGCGGCCGAGCCCTTGCTGCGCTCCGCCGCGCGCGCCGTCGCCCTGCTGCAGCTGCTGGATGTAGACGTAGCCCGTGCTCAGCATGACGACCAGCAGGATGAGCAGGATGCCCAGCAGACTGTCGTCGATCATGCCGTCCACCACCTCGGGGCTCTTGGCGCCGCTCATCGTGCTGCACGTCGTGCTGCACTCGCACTCGCACTTCCGCTTCTGGAGCCTTTGGGTCTAATCGTCATACAAAACGCCAGTCTGCCAGGTCACGTCTCGTGCCGAGACGGAAGGACCGTTCGGAGTCTCGAGCGAACGGTGGCTGCGACCGGATTTCTTTCCACGCCGCCGCCTCTTTCACTCGGTTAACGTAAGCTGTTCCAAGCGCGCCACCCACGATCGGGCTTCTCCGAAAAGACATACCTTGATCCAGTCAAAGAAGACGCTCTCGTGCAAAGCGATAACGTTTTGTGGAGGGGTCTGCAACGTTAGGGGGCACCAGCTTCCGTCGCAAAGCGCAAGTGGAGCTAGGAGGCCATGAAGGAGGTGGCGGACTGCTGCTTCCAGCAGCTCTACGGCGAGGTGGTGCGCTCCATGGTACGCAGCGCGCCTCCGTCTATTTGTGCTGTTGCATCTCGCGAGTGCTGCAACTAACGCACCGTCTGTAGCTTCAACGATACCCGTGGCAAGAGGGGGAGCACGCTGAGTCGAGTCGCGACGAGAAGCACGCAGAAGCCGGCGGTGAAGCCGCCCAGCGCGAGGCCGTGATCATGAAGCTGGAGGCCATGGGCTACGACGTGGGCTACCGGTTCGCGGAGCGCGCGGCCAAGGAGCGGCCGCGTATGCTGGAGCCGCTGGACGTGATCAAGTTCGTGTGCAAGGACTTCTGGATCGCCATCTACAAGAAGCAGATCGACAAGCTGCAGACCAACCACCGTGGCGTGTTCGTGGTGCAGGACTTTAACTTCCGCTGGCTGGCGGGGATCTCGGCCGCCACGGAGCAGCAGACCAAGGAGATGGCGTTGCTCTTCCTCGTCTTCCCGTGCGGCGTCATCCGTGGCGCGTTGGCCAACCTCGGGCTCACCGCCATCGTCAACGCCGACGTCCCGGACGTCCGCACGCTGCCCGGATGTGCGTCCTCCTGTGTCCATCCGATCCCCCCGCCTGCCTGCTATCTGAGCCGCCCGGGAACTGACGAATTGCTGCCTCTTGATCATGTTCGTCTTGCTCGCAGGTTTATTTAACATAAAGATTAAGCAGGGGTGAAGCGGAGCCTCCAGGACAAGCCAGGCCAGGCCAGTCCAGTCACAGCGACGTAAAGCGCTCCAACAAGTAAGGCATGCGGCACAAAGTTGTGGTCCATCGATCGATCGAGCGGTGAGCCCGAGGCGCTGGACGCTGGCTACAGTTCACGCATCTGGCTTTAGTCTGCTCCAGGGGCTGGCTGGTTCTGTGGCGGCGTAGCTTTTCGTCCTGCCTGCCTCAAGCACGCTTAGTCTTGGGCGTGCGTGGTATCCAGCGAGACTTGCTTGCCGAACGTCTCAATGAACTCGTCTAGTTCGTCCGAGTGGCCCCCACGCGCACGGCCTCGAGGGAGGTGGTCTGGGCGGTAGAAGTCCAGGATGAGCACGAGGCGCGTCTTCTCCGGGTGGTGGTTGAAGGCGTAGTGCAGCTTGCTGTCGTCGAACACAATGAATTCACGCTCGGCGTGGAAGGTGGTCTCACCGCCCACCACCATGGCGCAGCAGGGCGCTCCGTTGTCCATCATGGGCACCACCAGCGGGAAGTGGCAGCGCAGGATGTGGTTGGACAGATCGGCCCAGCCACGGTGTGCTGAGAGCGTCGTGTTGGGTCCCAGCTTGGAGAAGAGCGCCGTGCGGATGCCTGGCAGCATTTTCAGCAGCTCCACGGTGCGTGGACACATCTCGCACGTCGGCTGCACCCATGTCGTCTTGGTCTCGTCGTAGGCTGGGAAGGTGTAGCAGAAGGGGAAGACCCGCCATTCGCTGTCTTTCTCCGTGTAGTGCTTCTCGGGCCAGAACGGCCACGTGGCAGTCTGCTGCACGGCCTGCATCTCCTCCAAGATGACGTTGTAGTTGTCCTTGAGCAGGTCCAGCTGCGGGAAGAACTCCTGGTACGAGTAGTAGTTGGGCATGTCGTCGTCCTGGATCTCCTCGTCCGACGAGTAGTAGTCTCTTTCGCCCACTTCGTCGTCGCTCCACCCGGTCTGGCCCTGCTGGTGACTGTCGTCTTCCTCGTCCGTGCCGCTCTCGGACGCCCCCTTCTTCCGCAGACACAGCAGTCGGTAGCCCATCTGGTCGCGTCGCAGCAGCTCATACAGAGGCGAGTTCTCCACGAAGAAGAAGGCTTTGAGCTCGGCGTGAAACTCCTCGGGCGTGTACTGCTCGATGAGCTGCTCCGTCTTCTCGGAGCTCAGCTTGGCCCCCATGGCCGCCTCGAAGGACACCAGCTGCTCCTGCACGATCTCGAACAGCGGCGTCTTGTTCTGCGCCGACGAAATGGGCGACAACAGCGAGTGCTCCAGGTGGTCAGCCGTCACATCCGGAGGGATAAAGTCCGCTGCGAGTAGCAGACCACCCGGCTTGAGCACGCGCGCAATCTCCGTCACGGCCTCGCTGAGGTTGGCCACTTCCTGCAGGCTCTGCACGCCCACAGCCACGTCCACGGAGCTGGGTGGGATGCCCTTCATGCGCTCGCATGACTGGTGGAAGAGCCGCAGTTTCTTGCCCGCGAACTCGGGGACCTGCGTCAAGAAGCGGTTCCACGTCTCCTTGCTGCGTTCCAGCGCCTGGATGGACACGTCCAGCCCGACCAGCTCCGCATCTGGATACAGCATCTGCAGCTCGCACAGTCCGCCGCCGGCGCCGCAGCCCAGATCCAGCACCGTGAGCTTCTTCTTGCCGTCCCGCCGCGACGCGTGCTGCTCGTCCAGATCCACAAGCGTGTCGTAGAGCTTGAGCTGGTACCTGTCCGCAGGGTAAAGCGCCTGGAACTTGTTGGCAGGCTTGGCATTCTCCGCGTCGTCCGCCAGCTCCAGCGCGGCGATGGCGTCCGCGCTGGAGCTCACGTGCACGGAGCCGCGCGGGTTGTAGCCCACGTTGGTGCACACGCGGTGGTGCTCGGCGTATATGGGCGAGTGGAAGATGCCGTCGTAGAAGTCCTTCACGCCGGAGGCGTCGCTGCCGCCCGCCATGGCTCGTGCGCGAGGGAGGCGGTGTCTATCGTGCGCAAAACCAAATTCTGAACCAAAGACAAGTACGGCTCTGCGTCATTGGGGCGATAAATCAGGACCGGCCGCCAATGGCAGCAGCTCTCGGTCGTTTGACTTGCCTTCTGTATGCGGTCGAGCGCAGATGGATTGCACGCACGGCGATTCATTGGCTAAAACTGCGCTGGTCCTACAGCACGTGAGGCGAGTCTCCGGCCAGCCACAGTACGCCGCGCTGGTCTTCGGGCATGGCCGTCCGAAGCAGCCGGAATCGACATGTCTGTCCATCTGTGTGCGTCGAGGGCGAAAGCAGGCTCGGTCTGCCCGCACAACTGGAGCAACGAGCGAGTGGGAGACGGCTGCGCCAGCGTGCACGACATTCCGTCCCAGCAGGCGGCGGGGTGCGGGCTGTTGTCTGCTGTCCGCTGCCTGCAGATTGCCACGGATAATGCCAGGACGAAGCCTCACTGGGTCGGCTCAGCAACGGCCGCTGCCAGTCTCGTGGTAGCCCAGCACACCTGCAGGTGTCGAATGATCCAAGAAGCTTCGTATATTGGATCGCTACCGCCACCAGAAGCGACGGCAGCCTGACGCCAGGCTTGCGCGGCGCAGTGGCGACACGCGGTCGAACTAGAGCGTGCGACTGGTTGGCCCAGTCGGCTCCAAGGTGTCGATTGCGCTGAGAAGCATGCGTGAACGCAGCACATGCCCGGCCAGGAGTTGGTCAAGGAGCGTGCCGCAGCAGCACCCACCGCACCGCCTTGCCAGGCCGGCAATGAGGAAACCATGCGCAACATGAGTATCCATTCTGGACCATATCCAGTGGGGAGAACTCTGGTCTGGAAGGCGCACCCCGACGGACATGATTGAACAGCAGTGCGCAGATCTGCTTTGCGTTGGCCTGGCTGGGCTGACACTTGCGGTACCAAACAGTGTCGTTTGACCAAGTTGCCGCCAGGACCGAGCTTCCGTTCGTTCACGCATCAAACCCAGACACGTACAAGGTACCATTCGTCCCGAGAACGGATATAAGCGCGTCTGGCAGCGCGACGGCGCTGGTGAGGGACTAGCGTCGTGCGCGACAGCTTCCATTGCAGCGGTGGATGGCCTCGTACTCTTTTACACTTTGGCGGGGTGCATGCGATCCTATTTTACCCAATCATATTCCGCAAGTAAAACGTAGCAGTGCATTATCGCCGAAGCCATACGCGCATTGAGAAGGGATCCACGCGATGTCATCACTGAGCTTGAGCGGTGATGCCTGAACCTCGGCCGGCGTCACAGCGTCTGCCGAAGGTACACGCTAGATGCCGTGCATTCTCAAGCCTGGCCATGGAGCAAGAAGAGCAGACTCCTTGCAGTCGAATTGCTACGCGCTAGCTGCCGAGTCGAGGCCGAAACTGGCAGTACTGCTATCCTCGACGCTGAGCCAGTCGAAAAGCGACCCAGAGGTGGAATCGGCCATAGACTCATCAAACCCGTTGCCGTAGACGTCGCTCTCTGTACTTTCAGTGGAGCCATCGAGCCAGCTACCGTCTAGCTCGTCACTCGCATCGCCCGTCCAGATATCCACGGAGCGCTCTTGCGAGTCCGAGTCCGAAGCGCCGAACTCGTCAGCCAGAGAGCTAGTTGCAGAGTCACTGGTCGAGCCGCTCGACGCAACAGCGAACGATTCGTCGCTGTCTTCCCCCCCGCCTTCTGTCGTGTTGGGTACCCCCTTGTCCACCGAACCGCCCGTGGATCCGTCCCCAGTCGGCAAGGTAGAAGCGCGCTGGTTGGGCGTTTGTGCCATCGTGGCGGCATCAGTAGCCATAGAGGATGAAAGGGTGGCGATGGCCGCGACTGCGAGTCCTACAGCACCTATAAGGAACAGCGTGATCACGGCGCGTCTCCCACGACTGCGTGAAGGCGGCCGCTCCTCCGGCCTGGCAACCACCGCGCGGCGAATCCCGCCCTCCAGGTCCTCGTCGCCGCTGCTTTCACAGTCACCAGGGCTGGCACCGCCGAGCGTGCGGTTTAGCAGGGCGCGACCTTCGCGCATGGCTCCGTATCCCCTCATCGCGGCTCGCAGCAGCAGTCGTCGGCGGTGGTGGAAAGTCGGTTCAAGCGGTTGAGAGGTGGAAGATTAGCTTGTGAAGGCTGCACAGTGCGTTTGCGTGGCGAGGTTCTGGTCACAGGAGGAAGTCTAGGCATTTATAGCTAGTCTACCAGGCCTCTGGCTCATCAACGCTATTTGAGACGCAGACTGCAGAGCTAAAGACTGCCATGCAGCGGCGAAACCCCCTGGGATCGTACACCACCTGCTTGCTAGCTGCTAGCTGGCATGCGCTTGCTAAATGCATCGTGTTCGCAGAGCAGCAAAGACAAATGGGATGCACCGCGCAGCAGGTCCAAATCGCAGACCGAGGCTGAAGTGAAAGCACAGTTGGGGGTCATATTTAGGGAAGTGCCCAATAGTCATACGGATGATTTGGAGGTACTGTTGCATCGGAGAACTGCCGACCCGACAATGCTACTGACCGGAAACGCTGCTGCATTGTTGTTGGCAGTACCGGCCAGTACGCTAGGTGCAGCAACGCCCTTAGCCACTCTGGTCTCCGCTCGTACAACAACACTCGGCCTGGACCAGGTTCCTCGTGGGCTCGGACGAGATCCCCCACGAGCAGTGGCCCGACAACTTGGAGTTAGCGCTCACGATCTGGTTCTGCTTTCGAGGGATCTTCCTGCTTGAGACCTGGAAGTTCCGCAACACATCCGTTTTTGGAGGCCGACCTCCGCTCACGGTAGCCGCACTGACACAAACCACCTCCCGGCTCTTCGCGACGCACTGACACCCCCTCCACCGACGTCGGTCAGAACTGCAGGTCGACGAAGCAGCACTCGAACGGATCACCACGACGCTAGCGACACAGTCGAGGGGATGCAAAGTCATCTCAAGCCTGATCAGCTGCACACGTCACACATCCGACGAGGCCCCTTCTGGATTCGGTGGCTTCCGTCTTGGTACGTAATTAGCGTAATAGGTGTGGTGAGTAGTCGGTCGACCAGCGCGTAGGGAGACATGAACACCGTCTGCCCAAGACCATGAGTGCTCCGCTTGTTCCAGGCAGACCAAAAACAAGTCGTGGTTCCAGTGGGAAGAGCACTACATTACGAAGACTTGCTCGTGCCGCGGGAGAACTAACCCAGCATCACCAGCGATAAGGCTTTCTCGTGCTCGCACTGCGGCCTGACACTCGACCGCCACGTGAATGCTGCGTGTAGCACCTACCTGAAGAATGAGCGCCTGGCCACTTGGGGTCCTGGAGTCTGGGTGTCCGGAGATGCCTACTCCGCGACTCGAAGCAAAAACGGATGTCTTCTAGTAACTTCGGAATATACGGAGGCGCTGTCGTAGAACCTCTAAATCGTCATCATCAGTCTGACTCAGATCGGAGTCCATCCATCCCGTAATAGAACCTCCAAATCATCATCATCATTATCGGAGCCGAAGTATGGCCAACGAACGCGAGGAGACGTCGCGCGCAGCGGACAACGCCACCGCTACTGCGGCCGCCGAGAACGACTATGGGCTGAAGGACCTAGCGCATCTGCCGCTGCTGGAGCAGGTGCACCGCCTGTTTCACGCCATCCAACAGAAGTACCCATACAAGGAAGTACGTTCGCCTCGCTCGTCAACCTGCTTGGTGTGTGCTGGCCCGAGAAGAGAAGCGATCTCTCCTACACGAGTCTGACGGGCTCTTCCTTGCTCTGTATGGGCGCATGCTGTGCGTGTGGTGTGCAGACGGATGCGTGGAAGTCGCTACCGTTGGACCAGAAGAAGAAGATGCTGGCCTACATCCGCGAGAAGCGGTCACGCAAGCCAAAGCCACCACGGACTTCTTTGGCCAGCAATAGCGAAGCTCCTGCCTCTACTGCCAATGGAGTGGACGCAGCCAGCGACTCCAAGACAAAGGAGGAGGAGACTGCAATGGACCCAGCGCTGACTGTCAAGGTTGACCCATACTTGCAGATGCTGCAGCGACGGAACTTGCGTACATCAGAGACTTCGGCTGGAGCTGTCGGCGATGAAGGAGGTGTGTTAATGCACCCTAACAGCGCCTATGTGGCGCCGGCGCAGGTAGCGCACTATGCCGAAACCAAGAAGAAGTTCAAGGCGCGCTGGCAGGTGGCTGAGGCCGAGTTCTACGAGCACGAGAAGTGCGCGTGCGGCGTCACACACGACTCGGAGCGTGGCGGCAAGAAGGCAGCGCTACTGCTACAGACCATCAGCTCCATGATGAGCACGTTTGGCGACAGCACGCGCTCGTGCGTGGCTGCAGCGGAAGAGGTCCGGGAGTTGGGTGCGTTTCGGTCTAACCTGCAGTTCTGGGGTTTGAGGACGACGATGGACACTTCGCTGTGCCAATACTAACGCTTTCGCAATGCCTGTTATTGCATCTGAGTAGTCGGTGAATACGTACGCTCTGTACTGAGCTCAGTGGATGCGGACGCGGTCGGGTCCTCGACCTGTCTGAGGGTGAGTGACGAAAGACTGCGAGGGTATATGGCGTATGAAATCAGAAGACTGACGTTTCTCATGCTCTACCGCTTGCTGGACACAGACACTGGTGGGGATCTTCCAGGAGGAGGCCATTTACTACGGCCGCTGGCGAGAGTTCCGCGGCGAGACGAAACACGAGCAGAACGAACTGGAGGACGTGGAGGAGGAGGAGCTGGCCGAGGAGCTGGACCTCTTCGCCGTGGCCGAGACGGACTCTGTCTTCAACGAGACCTTCTTGGTGCGTGACGCGCTGGACACTGGTGGAAGCAAACGAGAGAGTAAGCAGCCTGTGTCTGTCTCTGACCCGTGGGTGTTGTGGTGTATGGCTTCTGTTTCTGGTTGTCGAAGGAGCGGATACGGTTCGCTGATGAACGAACTAAAACGATGGACTGGTCCAACTACGACATGTTCGCCAAGGGCCGCAAACTCAATTTTATGAACAACAAGGCGCAGCAGTTCCGCCAATGGCTCGGGCTCGGCAAGTGGTCGCGTGCGTCGCTCGAGTTTCTCAACTTTGTTGCCTATCACAAGTACGTGTCGTGCATGTCCAACCTCTACGAGCTGCTTGAAGCTGGACAGATATCTGACTCTTGTGTGTGTGGTTCGTGGTATTCACCAAGCATCGGCCGCCTCGTGGAGTTGGCCATCAAGAACCGCACCGGCGGACAGCTCAAACAACTGGAGACCCCGCTGCTCAAGGACGACATCGAGTACGTGTTGCACTTGAATAGCGCCTTTCTCTCGGTAGGTCGATTAGCCATCTGACCTCCACACGTTGTTGGACTGTTCAGGTCCGTCTCGGCTTCCTTCCTGCCTGCCGAGCGTCTTCCCGGGCTCATTGATCGTTCTCAGCCACCGCCAACCAAGACGCGGCGCGTTGGTCCAAGCTCGGCCTCCAGTCGTAGTGCTCGTATGGAAGCGACGACGAGTACAGCATCCACCTCCTCGACAACAGCAGTAGCAGCACCAACTGAAACTGGAGCTGGAGCCGATACGCCGGAGACTGGGTCTCGTGCTGGCATTCAGCCGGCAATCACTTCGTCCGGCGTTACTGCCAGACCCACGAGACTCAAGCGGCTGCGCTGAAAACACCCCCAGCGCTCCAATCCACCACCAAGTACTGACCGTGAAATCGCTTAGTAGGACGGGTGAGAGTGATGGGATGCCCCAGCTCCCGATTCTAGGCGTGTGGGCGCTGGGTTTCGGCATCTTTAAACTCTAAGACCACCACCCTCTGGAGTTGCTTGAAAGCGTACCTCACCGTCAACACAGCTAAGTGATTGGTAGGGGAACGCCTTGTACCCGACAAATGGGGTAGTTGTCTGCTAGCCACCGTGCCACATCGACGTGTCCGCCCAGTAAGGCGTCGCGAACGGCTCGGCGAGTGCAGCCTTCAGTGCGGTGCTGGTGCAAGTAGCGTAAGACGTCCCAGTGGCCGAACCAGGCCGCGTCATCCATAGCAGCGGTAGTGCACCCCTCAGTACGATGTTCATGCAGCCATTTCACCACTTGCAAGTGGCCACCGCGTGCAGCCGCATCCATTGCTCTGTGTGTGCAGCCTTCAGTGCGATATTCGTGCAGGAAGCGCACCACCTCTAGGTGCCCAAAGCCTGCGGCGGCGTCCATGGCGCCTGGGGAACAGCCCTCAGCACAGGTTTCATGCAAAAAGCGCACCATTGCCAACTGTCCGCCCTCTGCGGCACGATCCATGGCCTTCTCAGTGCAACCTTCGGTCCGATTCTCCAGCAGGAAGCTCACGACGTCCAGATGACCGCCGCCCGCCGCCGAGTTTAAAGCCCACACGGTGCAGCCTTCATCGCGGTGTTCATGCAGGAAGCGCACAACATCCAAGTGGCCTTCCGCCGCCGCGTAGTCCATTGCCAAGTGGGAGCAACCTTCACGTCGGTGTTCATGCAAGAACCGAACCACGTCGAGATATCCGCCACGTGCAGCGCCGTCCATAGCGCTCACAGTGCAACCTTCGCGTCGATTTTCATGCAAAAAGCTCACGACAGCCAAGTGGCCACCACGCGCCGCGTTGTTCATAGCGTCGGTGGTACAACCCCCAGTTGTGTGAGCATGCAGCCACTGTACGAGCGCTAAGTCTCCACTAGCTGCCGCGCTGTCCATCGCCAGCGAAGAACAACCTTCCGACCGGTTCGCCAGCAGCCAACGCGCCAGCTCCAAGTCCCCACGCAGTACCGCAAAGTCCATACAGTGCACCGAACAACCTTCGTCACGATGAGAGTGTAACCAATGCACCATATGCGACTGACGGTAGTAGGCGGCGAAGTCCATGGCGTAGGTGGTGCAACCTTCGGTTCGGTGCGTCTCCAGCCATTTAACGACCTGCAGATGACCGCGTGCCGCTGCGTCGTTCATTGCGTGGTGCGTGCAACCTTCTGTGCGGTGGTCGTGCAGCCACTGTACGACCTGCAGGTGGCCGTGTCCAGCGGCCATGTCCATGGCCTTGGTGCTGCACGTGACGTCAGGGAAGGCAGTGTGGAGCCATTGCACGACCGCCAATTGGCCATGCTCGGCAGCGTGGTCCAAGACCACTCCGTAGTCTCGGAAGGCTGGGTCATACGCTACTAGCCACTGAAGCAGACGCAGATCACCGCGCTGTGCTGCCGATAGGAAGCAGCTCCGCGAGCTTACGGGTCGCGCGCGCAGTGAGCGAGAGCCGAGCCGCTGCAGTAGGTGGAAGTAGTGGAAGTCGAGCGCTTGGGGCACATTCCAGCGCGCCGAACAGTCCAGAAACGCCTCCACGAGCCGCGCCACGTGTGGGAGCCCACCTAGACTCGTCTGCATCTCGCGCCAGACCACCTGCACGCTCGTGAGCAGTGCGGGGCCACGCCCAGTCGCGCACGCTTCCATTGGAGGCGTGCTCGACGTCATTCTGGTCAAATTGGGGAATCAGACGGTGTGTTCTATTGCGAGGCTGGGGTGAGTGGGAGTGACAAGGTATGCTGTTTGACAGTCTTGGAGTGTGAGTGTGTGTGTGTGTACGTGAGTGCGTGTCCTGAGTGTTTGTCCTATCTCCTGGGTGATCTGCCTCTCGAACTCCAGCCACCTGCGTGAACTTCATCTAGCCCACAGGGACACCAGAAGCTCCTTCAGACGGTGGTGGTTTGCAATAGGTCCTATAGCGAGATGGTTGGTTCAGACGGAAAAGAGAGCGAATTCTGTGGCAGTGTGGTCCGCATAAGCGCCGAATATGTTCGCCAAGCTCTGCGAGGAGTACTTCATTACGTCCCCCAACCGTGAACCAGGACAACCACCTTATAGAACCTCAAGCTACTGGCATGAGGAAGGCTTCCTGGAGGTGCTGACGGCATCGTGCAACGAGACAGACGCACCTTCACTAGTGGGAGTGCAAAGCTCCCGACAGACGTGGCTTTTCCTCGAACCTGAGGAAAGCGGACTGGACAAGGTTTCTTGGCACTGTAGCCCGAGGCTCCACGACGGCGAATGCAGACACCACCACTTCTCTCCAAGCGAGAACAGTCATTCCAGGTGCACGTGCGCCTACCGCCGTGGCCCACATATTTGCCCTTGAGTGGAGTCAACTTGTTGCAGGCTTCGGCCTGGCATGCCT
>JAADYK010000787.1:0-14151 GCA_023338225.1 Halophytophthora batemanensis | reverse complement strand
TTGTAGGCAACAGACTTTTCCACCTGCTCCTCCGAGTCAGGCACAATGTGCCTGACCTCGGTCGTCAGGATCTACGTATCTATGGGGACTTACCTTTCCTTCTGCCGTTTAGAAGCCTCCTACGTTGGGTAACCCAGTAGGCACCCCGGAGAGGCAAGGCTAGAAGAATAAGCCGACTACATATTGCATACTCTAGGAGAGTGGGCAGCACCGGCCAACAAGCCCCCGTTCATTTCCCTCACTTCTCGATTTCCTCTCTTCCGGATTCGACTCTCTCGGCTCCGGTAGTGCGATCTGCATTCTCGAATACACTCGGCTCTAGTCCCCCGTCGGTTCGCCACCGACACTGTTCCTGTGTTTCGAGATCTGCTCGACAAAATCCGTCCAGGATTCACTACAGTTGGGGCTTTACTGTGTCCGCCATGAGCACCGTCCAGTCATACTTGCTCTTGCAGCCGATCGCCGCTCCAGCGCCTATAAGCATTTCCACCACGTTGAAGTGACCATTTCCTCCCACTTACGTGAGAGCCGTAAACCTCTCATCGTCTGCCAGGCCCACAGCAGCGCCAGCCTCGACCAGCACCCGTACCGAATCCAGGTGACCATACAATGCCGGGAAGAATAGTGCTGTCAAACCTTCCGAGTGCTGCACGTCAATACTCGCTCCGTGGCCCAGAACGTCTGTGAGGCTTTTCACAGCGGCAAGCATGGTTAGTGTGTAGCCATCGGCGTCTGCAAAGTCCACCGACGCGCCAGCACTGAGCAATATCCATAGAACTGACCATTGTCCCGTGAACGCTGCAGTCTCGAGCGTCGTCGTACTATCGTCCGATTGCTGGTCGATACTCGCGCCACAGCTCAGCAGCATACCCACGACGTCGGCATGGCCTTCACGCGCAGCAGTTATCAGCGCGTTCTCGCCAGCCTCGTCACAGTAGTTGACCTTCGCCCCACGAGCCGCAAGCTCTTGAACGACGCCCAAATAGCCCCGGGTGGCTGCTATTAGCAGTACCGACGGATCTCTAGAGCCCGAAGTGTCCACCGCAGCGCAGTGCTCCAGCACCAGTCGCACAACCTCCGCGTGCCCCGAATGAGCAGCTCGTATCAGCGGCGTGTCCTTGTGACATTCGCAACTGAGCCTGACTTCAGGGCCCGCTTGACCACCTTTGCGTCACCGGAAGAGTAGCCTTCAGCGATACCAGCGAGGACGAGAGCTCGTTGCTTGGACGCTCCATCCTCTCACTGACACTCCTCCGCAAGCAGCCTGCAACAACTCGGATCGTCTTGTGACCCGGATCGACTGGAATGGCTACATTAGGTTGACGACTCTCGGAACCGGGACAAGTCTGTTCGCTCAGGACGCCGTGACAAGACAACCCGCTCAACCTCCCCGTAGAGTAATCCCAGGTCTATTTACCGCAGTCCTGTGCGCCAGTGTCGACGGACAACATCGACAGCAACCGCAGCGGACAGCCGATGCTCAGTTTCGTCTCCGAGAGCAACATTATCAAACGACCATGGCGCATGAACCCTGCAGCAGCACGTGTACCGATATCCCCACCCAGTATCTCTTCCTCCCCCGGGAGGTGAGCGGGTGTGCGCGGAAAACTGCTTCCATCCAGCAAAGCGAACCGCGGTTTGACATAAAGAACGTATGGCCAAGCCCCGAAATCGTTGCATCCTGGAAGCTAGAAGTCTCGCGCATGGAGATAGATCGGTAGCACCAACCACAGCAAGACGCATCGTCAGGCGGAGCGATGAAGTTCGGGGCTCTGCTGGACGTGGAGCCGTAAGGAATTGCCGCACCTCGTGAGCGCAGCCAATTTCCGGCTCCGCGTGCTGGCGGCCGTGGCACTCAAATGCCAGACCCCAGCGTACTCGTAGGAAGACGTGCGGCGACACCATGGACAATTGGTCAGCTTGGCGCACAGCTCGGAGGAAGAAGACGGTGCCCTGGGCGTGCACGAACGGCGTCAGCAGCAGGCACTAGTACTCTCGAATGCGCACGCAAACGATTTCAAACGTACTCGACAACCTTTGAAACAGAAACTATTTACAAAGATAGCACCAGGTGTCTGGTCCCTGGCGGCGACGTTAAAGCCGAAGAGCTGCGATTCTGCCAACTTGCCTTCCGCGGTCATGGCGTCCTCCGCCTCGAGCGACGACGACGGGCTTGCTGGTTCACCCAGCAGTGGCAGCAGCAGAGCCACCTCGCCTTCCCCACGCTCTAACCTGCGTGTGCGCCCAAGGGGCGGCGCCAGTCGAGATGCGAGGAAGACGACGCGACGCGAGCTCAAGCACGCGATCGAGAAGAAGTTCCGGCAACGGTACGCGTCCCTGCAGCAGGCATACGAGCAGCGGTTGGAGGCGCTAGCGGCGCGTGTGGGCGAGGCGGTAAGTGAGGTGCAGCAGGACGCCACCATCCACTGTCTGCAGGAGAACGCGCTCACCAGCGAATACGCCAGCGCTCGACTCGGAGAGATCGTGCACGAGTGTTTCCACGGCGAGCGCGAGCAGTACCTCAAGGCCATGAGCGATCAGGTGGCCTGGCAAGCCAGCGACCTGCGCGAGAACCAGCAGAAGCTGCGTGTGGTGCAGCGACGCGAGGCCGAGGCGCAGAAACAGTGGAAATTGGCACAACGCGACATCCAAGCGCTGCATCGGCAGCTGGACGTGCGTGTGGAGGAGTTAAAGGAGAGCAAGCGACGCGAGGCAGAGCGTGCTGCGAAATACCACGCGCTGCAAGAAGAGAGGGACAGGACGCGAGCGGAGGTGGATGCTCTGAAGCAGACGGCAAAGGCGCTGGAGACGCTGCAGAAGGAGCACGAGGCGCTCAAGCAGCGGCTGCAGAGTGAGAGCGACCAAGCGTCTGCCAGGCAGAGTGAACTAGCACAAGGTGTCAAGGAGCTACAGGACGTCAAGAACGTGAGTATTAGGAGCACCATGGACTGTTCACAGCGTAGCGCTGACCGTTGCGACCTTGTGCGTTGTGTGTTCCTGTTGTATCGTCAGAAACTGGAGCTGGAGAAGCAGGCAAGTGAGCAGGAGGCTGCACATTTGAAGCATTTGCTCTCGCTCTCTGAGAGTAAGAGTCAAGCGGTGGCGCAGTCACTTCAGCAGCTACAGAGCGAGGATTACGCAGCCAAGCTGGCACGCGCAGAGAGCGAGCTGGCGCACCAGCGGCAGATGTCTGCCCTCGCAGAGAAAGAGCACGAGGAGCTGGAGAAGCGGTACGAAGAGTTTGGCCAGCAAGTGGAGCAGTACATGGCCGAGCAGACGCAGGAGAAAGCGGCTGTGCTGGCCAAGGGCGAAGCGCAAACGAAACAACTGCAGACGCAGCTGGAAAGCGTGGAGCGCCGTGCTCAGGACGCGCTCAAAACGAAGCAGAATGAGATTCTACGTACAAGCGACCAGCTCAAATTCCACCAGGAAGCACTGGGCAAAGCGGAGAAGAAAATCAGTACGCTGGAGGAGCGTTGTGTCGCCTTGGAAGCGCAGCAAGCGGACGCCAAGCTGCGTCACGAAAAGCAAGTCGGCAGTCTGGAGAGAGAACTGGCGCAGTGGCGGAATGCTCTGGAGAGAGAACAGGAGAAGGCCAAGAGCCAACAGAAGCTGCTTGCAGACACGAAGGAGAGGTACGAGACGAAGCTAGCGTCGCTCCAGGATGCACTGAGTCGCCAGGCGCGGCAGGGCGCACACGAGAAGGAGGTGGAAGCTCGCACGCGGTGGCAGAACGAGTTTGTCGCCAAGCAGGAGGCGCGGATCGAAGCGCTCAAGGCAAAGTACGACGCTGCGTTGGAGACCCAGCAGGCCGAGTTACTGCACGCCCGGCAGCTGGCAATTGACACGGCTACGGCTGCCACGGAGAAGTGGGAGAAGACCAAGGCGGCACACAAGGAAGAACAGGAGCTGGAGAGGCGACTGCGAGCCGAGACAGCGGCTCGAGACAAGGAGCGCAAGGATGAACAGAAAGCGCTGCAATTCGCGCAGAAGCAGATGAAGCAGGAGTTCGCCGAGCGCGAGAAGCGGCTGCTGGAGCGCGAGCAAGCGCTGACTAAGAAGGAGAAGCGGGAGGAGCGGCGACGGTCGGAAGAGGCTCAGAAGAGCGCGGCTGCGGCGGATTCCGCCAAGCCCAGCGTCGTGGTTGTCAATGTGAACGGAGCAGACGACGAAGACGACGAAGACCAGCGAACCGGCGGTCGTTCGTTGGCTAGAAGAGGTGGCAGGTTCCCAAACCGAGAACGGAATGGAAACCAAAGCGAAGATGACGACAGTGTCCCTCGTGCCCAACATGTGGCGGAGCTGCAGGCGAAGGAGGCGCAGGTGGCTCTCCAGGCCGAAGAGAAGGCACAGAAGCTCATGAAGGAGTTCCAGGAACGCAAGGAGAGCGAGTTTCGCGCCGCCATGGTGAACGTGCGCAAGGGCATCCAGAAGCTGGAGCTCTCGCTGGAAGAAGCCAAGACGGACAAGAAGCGCGCCGAAGAGCAACTGCTGAGCGAGCGACAAGCGTTTGTGAACTTGAAGCATGAGTGTGAGGACGCCAAGGAGACCAAGCGCACGATCGTGCAACGGCTGGAGGAAGCAAATGAGAACCTCGGGAGGCTTCGCGCTGTGGTGCGAGAGTCCCAGACCAAGTGCCACGCTCTGGAGGAAAAGTGCTCCCATGCCGGTCAGGCGAAGGAAGCGAGTGATGCAGCGCTGGCGGACTCTCAGAAGATGACGGAAGAGCTGCGTGAACAAGTGACGCGCTTAACTGAGGCGGCAGCGCACTTGGAGACCTCACTGGACGCCTCTGTGGAGACAAGCGAACAGTCGAAGAAGGAGCTACTAGACCAAGTCGCCGTACTGGAGCACAAGCTTCAGGCTCGTGAAGAGCAGTTCATAGCGGATATGGCCGCGTTGGAAGAGCGCAAGAGCCAGGAGATTCGCCACGCTTCGTCCGAGCACGACGTGAAGCTGCGCGAGCTGCAGAGCGTGGTGGACGAAGCGCGGCGACAGCAGCAAGAGGCGGAAACTGAGACTAAGAGTCTGGAGCTCAGTGTGCGGGAGCTAACAGCGTCCAAAGACGCGCTGCAGGAGGTGGTGAGTCGGCTGAAAGCGGACAGCTCCAGGCAGAAGAAGGAGTTTGCGGATCTATCGCGGATGCACAAGAACCTCGCGGATTCAGTAAGTACTCGGGTTGATGCCGCGAATGACGTGCTGGAAGAAGAGCGCTCGAAGCGCGTTGCCGCTGAAATGCGAGTGCTGAAGGCGGAGAAGCAGACGGAGTTGGTGAGTGCCACCAAGGAGAAGGAACTGCGTGCGTGTCGCTTCCGTCTCAAGCAACTAGCTCAGGAGTGGGGAGAGCTGCGCAAGGGTGTTACAAGCGAAATGAATGTGGGCTGGGTGCAGCTTGAGAAGGAACTGGCGCTGGCCGGCATGGAGTGGCGGAAACAGACGGAGAATTTTCTCCAACAAGCGACTGCAACATGGCAGCGCAAGACCAAGGAGGACAAGCAGGAGTGGAAGCGGCGAATGGCGCAGAAGGACAAAGAAATGGATGCTTTGCTCTCCAACCAGCGCGTCAACGACCAGGCCAAGTACGATCAGGTGGCAGGTCGACTGGAAGAAAAATCTCGCGAGCTGGAAAGTCTGGAGGCTCGACTCAGTGCCCAAGCCGACGTGAACGGCGAGCTGCAGCAGACGATCCGGAAGCTGGAAGACGAGCTCAAGCTCCACGTGATGGAGCAGTCTCACCTCCAAGACCGACTGACAGGCTCGGAAGCTGCCAGCCAGCGAGAGGCTGAGAAGAAGCGCGCTGTGCGTGCTTTACTGGAGAAGCGGAAGGCTATATGCCACGAGCTCCGTGGATTCGTGCTGTCGCTTGCAGGGTCTATTGGGGTCGAACTCCAACGTGATCTATTGGACGATGACGACGGGAAGAGTGTAGATATGACGTGGGATCGTCGGGAGCTCTCGACAGCTCTCAGCCAGCTGTCCACTCGTCTACAAGAGAACCAAGACCGAGCCATCCAGAAGGCCGTAGAGTTGGCGAGCTCTGACGCAAAGGTAGGGGCCAGCGCTCCCTTGGTGTCTGAGCTGGAAGCAGCGAAGAAGGCTCTTCGATCTTTATGGGCCAACCCTGCAAGCGACGATAGCGAGTACGACGGACACCTTCCGTGGTACGCTCGGGCTTCAAGGACACTCAAGCGTGAGAGAGAGTCGAGTGAGCAGACAGCAGTGGCGCTGCAGGAGAAGTTGGCGGCGAAGGAGACGGAGAAGCAGCAGATGCTCCATGCCACAGTGCAATGGCAGGAGGCCAACAACCTGCTGCGCTTCGAGAAGGACACGGCGCTGCGAGAGATGGAGTCACTCTCGCAGGCGCTGCAGAAGCGCAGAGAGCAGGAGCTGCAGGAGCTGCGGGCCGAACACGACACTCGCATGGAGCAACTCAAGCAGCGTCACGACCGAGCGAGCATGAAGGCCGACCAGGACCACGAGGTACACTCGCTTCATCCGATTGCGCCTCGCTGGAGGCGTATCTGACGTTGTGCTTTGCTTTGCTTTGTTCGTCTTTCCAAACAGACTGCGATGGATCAGCTACGAGATCTGCTGGAGGCCGAGCGTCGAGCAACCACCCACGCCAAGAACGCAGCAATCGAGCAGGTATGCCACGAAGACGCCGACATTCTTGCTGACTCCGGCAACAAGTGCGTGAACTCACGCGCTTGCTGTTTTTGCCGTATCTGGCGCTGTGCTACCATAGAAAATCGTATTGGAACGCGCGCAGGAAGAGTTCCAGGAGGCGCAGCAGAAGCTCGAGAAGGAGCTAGACGAGCTTCGTGACACGGTACCGTCACATAGCGTACCTCTCCACTCCTGGACTACGGCCTCAATACTAACACATGCTCTGCCACGACTGTACGCCACGCAGGCCGCAAAATGGAAACGCAAAGCCAAACTCGGCAGCAAGTCGCCAGGCACAGGGGGCTCCTCCAAGGCTGCACTACGCGTCTCCACTTCTTCTCACGACACGGAAGAAGATTCGGACGCGTCGTACCGCGCGTTGTATCCGTCGTCACGACGTGCGTCCAACGCCATGGCAGACCTTTCCAGCCTCATGGAGCAGTCGCTAGTTAGCATTCGAAAGGAAGCGCTGGTCCCGCAGTTCTCGCCTCGACGTAGCAGACACGGAAGGTGAGGCACAGAGACACAGAAGGTGATGGGAACAAACCTGCACGCGTGTTAGGATCGCGTGCGCGCGGCTCGCTACTGCTGCAGCAGCTCCGACTTCCAGAGCGCCAGAAGCTTGCGCAACTCGGGCTCGTAGTCCACGACAGCCTTCTTGGCCGCCAAGTGGCGCTCGCCGTTGCCGCTCACAGTGATGTGCACCTCGTACTCGTCGCCACTCGTGTCGTCGAAGTCCAGCAGCTCCACGTGGCCCGCCACGTCGTCGTCGTCTCCTGCCGCCCACGCGAACTTGACCGACAGGTCGTAGCCGCAGCGTTTCTTGCCACGGCTGAACACGACCTACGAGTGCACACACAGTGCGCAATTCGCAGCATTAGCGCTGGATCAAGTAGCGACAAATAGCGATAAGATGGGCCATGTAATGGAGCTGGTGCTCTTGAGCTGTACCTTGGCCTCACCGTCGCAGCGCTCAATGGAGGTGGCCTTGATAGAGAGCCCTTGCGCCGCGTCCTGGACGCTGAAAGCCGTCAAGATATGGTGCTTGAGTTGCTCGCGCGCCCACGCCGACTTGTCCCGCTCCTCCCTATGCAGCAACGCCAGCAGCAGCATGCCCATCAGTGCCAAGCTTCCAGCACGCGCCAGTGCACCCCGTCTGCAACACAGACAGCAAAGCGCAGCGAACGCACCAGGTGCCGGCGCTGTTCCAGACCGAGTTGGAGCCGCTGCGTGGCTCCGTCGTCTCCACTGCCGCGCTTTCGATGCGCACGGGGGTGAAGTCCTGGGAGAGCAAGACCAAAGCGGCGCGAGCGTTCACCGTTAGAGCTCGCAGCAGAGCGGGGACGAGCGCCCCGCGCCACGCACCTGGTCCGTCTTGACGATGGTCTTCATCCAGCCGTGGTAGCCCTGGTGGAGCTGCTCCGCGTCTTCCTCGCTGCCCGACATCTTGTCCCCCTTCTTGGCGCTCGACGTCCGTCGCCCGTCGCTTGAGCTTTCGGCTGGTTTTCGAGACTGACGGACATGATGACGGTGGCGGATTGGATGGAGATGTGGTGGCAAGTGGTGTGCCGCGGTTGTGCCCGAATGGTAGGGTCCGGACGGGGCCAGTAGTCGGAATCGGCCATCTGGCCTCCACAATAGGCAGCGCCAAGCCAAGGGCGAAGCAGAGCGGGAGGAAGACCAGAAGGCCGCGCGGAGGCTCAGGGCGGCGAGCATGGCGGGCAGCGGCAGCGGCAGCGGCAGCGTCTGGAGCGCGCACGTGACCAAGGAGGGCCGGACCTACTACTACAACCGCTCCACGAAGCAGAGCGCGTGGGAGAAGCCCGCAGACTTTGACGGCGAGCTGCCGACTGCCGCGGCGGCCAAGCCCGCGAGCGGCTCGAGCGGCGGGAAGAAGGCCGAGTGGGAGGAGCTCTGGGACCCCAAGAACGAGCGCGCGTACTACTACAACCGCGCGACGCGCAAGACGCAGTGGCTGCGGCCTGAGGGCGTGGAGATCAAGCCGCACGCCGCCGCAGGAGCCACTTCCGCCAAGGAGAAGCACCACGACAAGCATGACAAGCATGAGAAGCACCACGACAAGCACGACAAGCACGCGCGCAAGGCCGAGAAAGCGTCCGCTGGCGTGAAGAAAGAAGAGAAGGAGGGAAGAGAGACGCACCCAGCCAAGAAGAAGGGCGACAAAGCTCTGCGGGAAGAGGAACCTGAGACGACGCCGATAGCGACCCAAGACGAAACTCCGCAAGAGGAAGACGTGGAGGCTGCAGAGGAACCTGGCGCGGCTACGGCATCTACTAATGGACAGGAGGCGTCCACGCCGTCGAAGCGCAAGAAGAAGAAGTCTCGTCGTGAGCGAGCGGAGCTGGAAACGCAGCGCAAGCGGCGACGTCGCGACAGCGAGAAGCGGTTGATCATCTGTGATGACGAAGAGCAGATGAATGACCGTCGCGACGATACAAAGAGTATGGGCGAGAAGGACACGGAGGACGGGAAGGAGGCCGCGCGACTGCTACAAGAGCTCTCCACCACGGATGCCGTGATGGAAGTGAACGTGTTAGGAGTCATTAACGGTTTCCTGCGTGCGCACAAGGAATCCAACGGTCCGGAACTGCTGGTGGAGAAGCTGTCGTCCTCGTATCGCGGCCACGCGCAAATGGTGGGGCTGGTAGCGTCGTGGCTGGACGCGCTGCCCGTGTCCAAGACAGCACTGGAGAACAAAATGACGTTCGACGTGTCGGAAGGTGCCGTGGTGGCCAACACGGGCGCGTCGTGGGACCCAGCGGAGGAGATTCTGTACAAGCACCTGAAGGACATTGTGAACGAACACTACGACCCCAAGCTCGTGTCCGACGTACTGAGCGGCTCGGCTACCGAGCCCGAGTGGCTCACGCAGATGCTCAACGACCGCAAGTGGCGACTCATGCTCATCGAGCTGGCGGAGACACACACGGTACGGGTTGCATTGGTTGGGTTCGATGTTGAAGGCATTAGTCCTGATTCTGACATGATGACGGGGCATTGCTGTGATGCTGCTTTGCTACAGAACTGCACGCTATTGCAGTATGCGATCCGCCGGATTTCTGAAGCTGGGCACCACAAGGAGATCGCGTCTATTGCCAGCGCCAACGCCTTCTTTACGGTGTTCAATGGCGTTTTGGTGGACGCCTTTAGTCGTGTACGTCGGCCTTTCTTTCTATACTCTGCGGTGCGCAGTGTGTTGCTGTCCGTTGTGCATCAACTCAAACTGTCTGTATGCTTTGTGGTGTTGATGTCCGATAGATCCCCTTCTCGACTGAAGAGGACGTACGCGAGGATATCGTGGCGCTCACCAAGACCTGCTGTCAGTCGGCGCACTCGTACATGTACGCGCAGGAACTCCTCTACGCTTTGGACGACAAGCTCTGCTTGATGCAGAGGGATGTGGACGAGAGCAGCACCGAATATAGTCACATGCGCATGGTGCGCTCGAAGTTGAACCGCGTGCGTGGCGAGTTGCAGAAGGCTGCGAGTGAGAAGTTCGGCGCGAAAATCGTGCCCTTCCACATCTTGCGTCGACGCTACGTCTATGACGCCGACCCGCACTTCAGCGACGCCATCCTGACCATCGTAAAGACGAAGAAGTGCTCCGCAGCAGGCGCTGAAACACTGGCGAAGGAGTACCAGACGCCCAAAACGTCTCCCCCGGTGGCGCATCTGCGCGACCCGATTGTACGAACCTCGTGTGAATGGTGTGGAGGGGTTTTCTGCTGTGTGGACTGCAGTCTAACTGTGTGTTCGGCGTCACTGCGATGTGCTGTGCAGGTTCTCAATAGTCTGTTAGACCCGCTGTTCAACCCGTCAGATTCCATCTCCCGCGAGTTCATGCAGAACTGCGTCTTTTTGCTGGCGTATGCAGCCTCGACGAAGGACAGACGCAGCGTGCTGCAGACGGGTGTAAGCAGCGCGCTCGACCAGATCGAGGTGGACGACGGAGGCGTGGAAGCCACCAAAAAAGCGCTGGAGGAGGCATCGGCGATTTGCAAGTCGGACCACACGCTCGGCTACAACGTAAGTCCCTGCAGCGACCCCATCTTCGGCGGCTTGTACACTCACTTTTCTCAACTATCTATGGCTGACGGTGCCTGTACCCTTCTATCGTGCTTGCGGTCAATAGATGAACCAATCGGGCGTCGTGGACAAGCTGATCTCGGTCATGTCTGTCCCCGTGGTCTCCATGGGCGTCCTGCACTGGCTCCAGGTCATCCTCACATCCCCAGGGTTCTTTAACAGCACCCCACTGCACATTTGCTTTCCCAGTCTGCTCCGAATATTGAAGGCCTCCATCAAGGTGCACGTGGCTCAGTGGCCCATCGCCTTCCGTGTGCTGGTGACGTCACTTCGTCTACACTCCGAAGTGAACCCAGTGAAGGCGCTGGAGCTGAAGCGCGAGACGCTGCGTTGCATGGTGTACATGATCACCTGCGGCTACGTGCTGCCCGTGCTGGAGTTTGTGTTCACAAACACGCTGGAGCTGGATCAGGCACTGCTGCGCAACTTCATCACGGTGCTGTTCGCGCGCATGGCACCGCCGTACTCGTCCAAGTTCGTGGCCGCGCTGACCAAGATCCTGACGCACCCGAAGGTGCAAACGGCCACCAAGACCTGTCCACCGGAGTACAAGCAACAGCTACGCAGTTTCGTGGTCTACTGCAAGAGACACCCGAATCTGCTGTCCTCGGACCAACTACACGCGCTCGCTGTCATCCAGGAGGCGTAGCCAGCGCGAAGGGCGAGAGATGGAGAGATCGAGTAAGCCCCAGAAGAGACTCGAAACAGAGGCACTTGGTTGACTGGGTTGGATATGCAATGATGGCTGCAGGAGCACGAACGGACAGTGCTGCACAAGCAGCCGCAAAAGGCGGTGAGCCCGAACACTCTAGGTATTTGTCCACCCATCAAGTCCCCGTTTGCATGTCCTGAAGCCTCTACTGGAGAGAGCTCACACCTGCTACTTGTGTGTTTGAGTTTGGTGTCTGCTGAGCTAAGCTCTCGAATACAAGCTCGGGAGCTCCATCGTCCACCCATGTCCTCATCCCTCTTCAATGACGCAACCACATCGCTGGTGAGTGTATACTCCTCACCCACCCCCTTTTCCCCGTCCCGACAGTTAGTTCGCAGTCCTCACTCCCGAATCTTCTCCGCTCCTGAACAAGCCCCACGCAAGATCCAACCCACAGAATGAACACCAGTACTGCTTCGTCATCGACCTCCAAGGTCTGGCTGATCACCGGCTGCTCCTCGGGCTTCGGACGCGAGATCGCGCTGGCAGCACTGGCTCGCGGTGATCGCGTCATCGCCACAGCACGCCGCGTGGACTCTCTCGAAGACCTGAAGGCCAAGGGTGCTACGACGCTCACGCTGGACGTGACTGCCAGTGAGCACGTGTTGTCACAAGTGGTGGCTGACGCTGTGCAGCGCTTCGGACGTCTCGATATCCTCTTCAATAACGCTGGCTACGCGCTCCACGGCACGGTGGAGGAGACCAGGTACGCTCACCTGAACCTGCATGAGAGGTAGTGACTGTGAGTGTGGAGCGCTCACAGCCTTTGTTCTGTTGTCCATGCAGCGCCAAGGAGACCTTGGACCAGTTCCAGACGCTCGTGTTTGGCCCTCTCAGTCTCTCACGCGCCGTGCTGCCGTATTTCCGCGCGCAACGCTCAGGCGTGATCGCCAATATGGGCTCCGTGTCGGCGTGGCGCGGTGCAGCCGCCATGAGCATTTACTCGGGCGCCAAGGCGGCGCTGGCCACGCTCTCCCAGGCGCTACGTGTCGAGGTGGCGTCTCTGGGCATCGATGTGACCGTCGTTGAGCCAGGCTACTTCCGCACCGACGTCCTCGGCTCTCGCCGCGTGACAGCCGAGAAGCGCATCGAGGATTACGCACCGCTGCGACGCGAGGCTGCTGTAGAGGTCGATGGCGTGGCGGGGAAGGAGCCCGGCGACCCGGAGCGAGCCGCTCGACTGCTCGTGGACGCACTCACCAAGAGCGGTCAGTGTGCTGGTCTCACGCTGCCAGCGCGTCTGCCACTGGGCAAGATGGCGATCACCATTGTGGAGCACACGCTCGCGACGGCGCGGCAAGAGCTGCGCGATTGGAGTGCGCTTGCCGCCGCCACGGACTTCGATGCCGACGCCGACGCCGACGCCGAGCAGAAGGCATGAACTTCGCTTTGCGCCTCGATTTGCATCGACAGGGGAATATCGTACTTAAATGAATATCCACTTGATGCAGGGTCAAAAGTCAGAGGATGAGTCGCGTGGCTTTGCTCGGTGACACCGCGGGCGAAGACTTCCGCGCCTTTGGTGCAGGGCGTGCGAGCACTTTTCGGAGCGCGCCACGCGATGGTAGCGGGTCTTACAGGCGAGCCAGGTGCCCTTCGGGGCGTGCACTTTGCCTTTGTCGCCCTCGCTCGCCGAATTGGGCTTCTCGTGGGCTTCTCGTGGGCTTCAACTTCATCCCGTACTTTGTGTAGCGGAAGACCCGACGGCGTCGAGGACATCCGGGTCAGTCCACAAGTGCCTTTGAGATGCAAGTCTACTGATGATGGGTCTTCATCTGCTTGCTCTTTACGCAACCAGTAGAATCTTGGGCTCGTATTGCAGCTCTCCCGATTCAACATCCGGACTGAGCTCGCTGCGTCCGCGAACACCGGCACTCTGAGCATGCGGAGAGAACTGCTGATAGGGTAGACTCTCTGCTTCATGCGTAGCTTCAGGTACCAAGTGGCCACCGCGTACTAAGTGGCTGATCACTGCTGCTTCCGTGTCATGAGTGAGCTCTGCGCAAAACCACCTTGGGTTGGCGTGACGATCAATCGGCTCAACGTTCGGTCCAACACCTGCAGTGAGCATCAACAGTTGCACGCGCTCTTGCTGTTCAACGTGAATTCGAGTTCACCTCAGTCCAGCAAATGCACAGCGTGCAACGGCGAGGGAATGCTTGGTGCTGCCAAACGGGTAGCCTCCGACACATACTAGCATAAACGTTGAAGCTTCGCTTCGTCACGACCTGACCGAGGCAAGAGAGTAAGGCCCGCATCGGCTTGCCCAACGACCCAGTGCAGACGAAGCTCACTTGGCCAGTCCAGGCAAGCTCATTTTTCATTCCGTCGACCAAGTCTCAAACGGGCATCACCTTGCGGACGAGTGGTGTACTTTGTTGCCGCAGATACCAACCAAGCCCTCCCGCCTTTGGCATCCATGTTGGGTACCCGTCGTTCGGTCGCTGCAATGCTGCTGTTACCGGTGATTACCGCTCTCAGTGCCACGACAGCTCTGGCAGACAACCTCGACACCTACGGGGTAGTCACGCCCAAGAAACTGGCGCTGGGCTCCGAACCGTCAATGGACTGCGACGAATACGCTGGCGGCTTCACGCTCACGACTGACCAACCTCTAGCCACGCTGGACTTCGACTACGAAGTCGCGGGCCTGCCGTACTTCGTGG
>JAADYK010000786.1:0-14152 GCA_023338225.1 Halophytophthora batemanensis | reverse complement strand
CCACCGCCAGAGCCGCTCTGCAGCGACAAGTCACCAGACACGCCGCTCGTGGACTCACCGCTTGCAACGGTCACGTCGCCTCCCGCGCCGCTCGCAGAAGAGCCGCCAGATACCACGACGGACCCGCCAGCGCCACTCGAATCGGATGATCCGGCCTTGAGGGATACGGTTCCTGCTGAAGCGGTAGATGTACCTCCTGATTGAAGAGCGATAGAACCAGCGAGTGCCGAGGAACTAGAGCCAGCGGTTAGTGACACGTTGCCAGGTGATTGGTGAAATGTCCATCCTGTCATGATGTTGATAGCTCCCGTTTCGCTGGTTTCGGATTGCAGTGTTTGGAGATTGATGCTTCCACTTCGTCCATCTGATGAACTTGGAGATGAAAGGGAGATCCCTCCTGTACCAGACGATCCTTGGCCAGAAGCAACTACAACGCTGCCTCCCTGGTGGGATGAGTCACCGCCTTGAATAATCACACTTCCTGCCGTGGACTTGCTGGAGGATAAGGGTGGATTCGACCCTGGCCGGAGAGAGATGTTGCCTGGGCTCACCTCCGCATCGCCGGTTTCCAGCACCATCGATCCACTTTCCCGAATACTTTCCACTGATGCTGTGGACAGCTTAACACTTCCGGACTGCATCTCCCCGCTTGCACTGCGCAGAAATACATCACCTGCAGTGCTTCCACTCCGGTCCGAGCCATGGTTGACCAACAGCTCACCGCGAACGCGAGTCGACGAAGATGCAATATCCACAACGCCTTGTGGACCAGCAAGCGAACTCCCTGTGCTCAGAGCGATTGAGCCGCTCTCTCCAATTGCAGATAACCCGGTGCTTACTGAAACACTCCCGCTGTCTTGACTTCCGCGAGAATCTGGAGTCTGTAGATTTATGTCACCCGGATTCTCGTACGTAGCTCCGCTTGTAATGAGCACACCTCCGGCCGCAGTGCCAGTTCCCTGAGAAGATCCAGCTTGAAATACCAACGAACCTCCATCTCCACCAATACTGTCACCCGCACGAACACCCACCGAGCCAGAGCTACCTTGAGCACTGCCACTCCCAATCAAGACATCGCCGCTCCTGCTGAAGCTCGACGAACCCGTCGCAATGGTAACGCTACCGCTGTTGCCTTGAGGAGAGGCATTGGTGTACGATCCCCCATCAGCTGTTGTTATGTCGATGCGTCCGCTTTGTTCTTCGGTGTTCGGCCCCACCTTGAACCGTCTGTGTTGGGCATGCATGGCAGCAATAAGGTCTATCGCTATCTGCTGCTTGTTCACCTCGTGGAACTGCTGAAAACTGAAGTTCTTCTCCGGCAGCTCGAAGGTTGAAACTTTCACGTGCTCTGGAAACGTGCTTGCTACTTGCTGAGCGATCACTCCGCGAACAGCCACGTCGGCAATTCCACGCACATCTCTCCACAGCTTCGAATAACGGTACTGCTTGACTTCCAAAGTTTGAAGTCTCTGCAGAATGTCATCTTCGTCAACATCCTCAATGTTCGTCTTAATTCGCCGATCTGAGGGATACGTGACTTCAGAGAACTGCGCTGGGACATGAGTGATCATCTTGTCAGATTGTAGACGCCAGATAACTTCTCCGGGGATATCCGTCTGCGAGTGTGACACTGTTAGCTCTCCGGACTGTAGGCTGATGTTGAGGTTGTCTCCACCACGAATTTCCATTGGTGATGCCTGGTCAGATTTCACACTGATCGCCCCATCGCTGGATAAACGGAAGTGTGACGCGGTTTCATTCCAGCCGGATATCGTCACGTCTCCGCTTTTCCCGCCACTGCCTGACTTCAAAGTGAGACTTCCTCCAGATCCTTCCGCAGATGATGCATCGCCACCAGCGATGTCAATGTTGCCACCTTGTCCCGAGCCCTTCCCCGACGTCAGAGTTATGTTTCCTCCACCCATCAAACCACTCTCGCCAACCAATAGCTCCATTGAACCAGTCGACGCAGCATTGCTTGATCCGGTTTGAAGCGTGATGCCACCGCTCGAGCCTCCCGTTGCACTGCCACTCCCGACTATGACAGCGCCACTCACGTCGGAGCTTCCGGTTGTAGCTACAATGTCCCCGCTCGCGGAACCCAATCCGGTGGAGACTTCCACCGATCCACCCTGTTCAGTGGAGGCAGAAGAACCACTCTCCACAGCAACATTACCACCGGGCCCCAACGTATTGAGTGACCCGAGAAGTGACACAGTTCCTCCAGCTGCCCCACCTGATCCAGCGCTCAGCTCAACATCGCCACTTTTGTGCGAAGCTGAACTGCCTGAGGAGATTCTCACCGGGCCTGAAGACCCGTCAGATGTAGACGCAGTCTTAATTGAAACCTGTCCGCTGTCACCAGCATCAGCATTTCCCGTCTGCAGGACGATTTCTCCGCTACTTTGCCCAGATCCAGACGAAACCGTCACCGAACCACCCTTCGAGGAAGGGTTTTCACCGCCGTCGAGAAAGATGGCTCCCGAGCCAGATGCAATCCCACTGCCGCCGCGCACATTGACTGGGCCAGCTTCTCCATTTGGCGCACTCCCCGTTGAAATTTCCACGGCGCTGGACGAATCCCCTCCAGCAGACCCACTTGAAAGTTCAACTAGACCACTTTTAGCATCGCTGTTCGCAGATTGAATGGATACCACCCCGCTGTTGTCACTTTCGCTTTCCCCGGAAAGAATCGTGACATCTCCTCCGCTCTTCTCCATGCCAAATCCCGACTGGAGAGATAGCAATCCGCCACCATTGGTTCCCGTGCCGGAGTGGACAAGAACATCCCCACCAGCTTCGGCCTCCGATGCTCCGGCACCAAGAATCAAGTCGCCACCGCTCCCGCTTACTCCAGCAGTGCTGCCTGCGGACAATGCCATTGATGCCCCCTTCAACTCAGTTGAAGTGCCAGCAGACAGCGAAATGCTGCCTGCTAGGAGTCCAGAGCTTCCAGTGACAATGTCCACCCGGCCAGTTGTTTGTTCAGGAGAATCTCCAGTTGAAACGGTAACGTTCCCGCTGGATTCAGCTCCTGCAGCACTGTTGGTCGAGACGAAAACGGAACCCGTCGCCTCTGGGCCCATTCCTGTGCCGAGACGCACTGACCCGCCCGATCCTATAATCGAGTGTCCTGAGGTCATCGAGATATTTCCACCATTCACTCCGAGAGAAACTTTGAAGTTCCCTCCAATACCGGAATTGCTATCGCCGGTCACGATAGCAACGGATCCTGGGGACCCCTCCGCTTCTGCCGCACCAGTGGAAAGTAAAATCGATCCGGACACTCCAGTAGCCGTTTCACCAGATGCTACAGTTACATTCCCGGACATGCCAGCAGGAGATGAGCCTGTCGACAAAGTGACCGCACCAGACTGTTCTTCACCCTGTCCAGAGGTCATCGTAAGAACACCGCTGTTGCCTGCAATGCTAGCGTCTTGAGTCTGGATTGACACATCTCCGCTCGATGACATCAGATTCTTTCCGCTCATAATGTTTACAGATCCACCCGACGCGGCAACAGCATCACCACCCTTGATCACAGCGCTTCCTCCAACGTCGGTGGTTGCAGATTCTCCAAAGCTTGATCCACCTGCAACTTCAGTCGAGCCACCTCTGCCGCCGCCGGCTTCATCATCTCCGAGGCCACGTCCACCAGCAATCGTAACATCGCCCCCGAGACCGTCCTTGATCTGAAGCGCATCGCCGCCGGAAATGCTAACGGTTTGGGCAACACCCTCAGTTGTTTGCCCAGCCGTGAGGCGAATGCCTCCACCACCAGGAGCTGCCTTTAGCCCAGTGCTCAACACAATAGACCCAGCCGCGTCGCTGTACGAGTCACCTGTTGTCACGTCAATGCTCCCAGATGAGCCAGCCACATCAGCATCAGCTGTTTCCAGCGTCACGCTGCCGCTTGAAGATCTCCAGTTCTTCCCTGATACCACCTCGATGTTCCCACCACGACCTTGAGCAAAGTCCGTAGAGCCAGCAAAAACATAAACATCTCCACCAGGGCTACCAGACCCCGCCCCGACAGCAAGGCTGATGGAGCCTGCACTTCCGACACTTGCATCGCCCGTTACGATGCCAATTTCGCCAGAACCAACTTGGCTGGCCTGCCCAGTTTGAAGTTTCAGAGCACCACTCGCAGCAACTGCATTCGTTGTCCCGATCGTGATGTCACCACTTGATGTAGCCACCGACGAACCGGAAGAAATCATAACAGCTCCACCTGAAGATACCGCAGCCGTACCTCCACTAACGCTGACAGTGCCACCTTGGTCTCGAGCCTTGTTTCGGCCATCCGATGTTCCAGCCAAAATGTCGACATCGCCACCATTGCCTCCGTCTTTGTCGTCTGTTGCCAGGCCGCGCCCAGCCACAACACGAACGGAACCCCCATGAGCGCCACTAGCCATCGAATCTCCTCCCAACAACTGGACTCGACCTCCGTCACCGACAGTTCCAAGTCCAACCTGCACCGTGATATTTCCTCCTCCACCACTCACAGCGTCACCAGTTTGAATAGATACGTTTCCAGACCCTGGAGATGCAGTGGACGCCCCCGTCAGGATCTCTACCGTGCCGGTATACCCCGATTTTCCGGCGTCAGCCGTTTGCAGACGAACTTTTCCGCTCGAAGTTGTGGAACTTCTTCCAGATGAAACTTCAATGCTGCCACCTCCGTCACTGTGAGTCGTAGCGCCAGCATTGATAGCTACATTTCCACCTTTTCGACCCACGCCAGATCCGACGGAGACGAGAATATCACCCCCTGCTCCGAATCCAGAAGCGCCCGAGCTGACGTTCACACTCCCAGATGAGCCAACACGGGAAAAGCCGGAATACAAACTAATGGTTCCGCTTCCACTGTTTGCACCACCACGGCCAGAACTGATGTCGACGGCGCCACTGGAACCAGGAGACGATACCCCCGACAAAACGGTGACAGAACCCCCAGTCGTCGCAGAAGTACTCCCCGCTTGGATCAATACGTCGGAAGCGCCTTGGCCGCTTGCTCCACCTTGTATCGCAATATCACCACTCGAACCCGTCGACGCTGAGCCTGTACGCACAGAGATGGAGCCACTTTCTTCGTTTACTGCAACACCAGTGCCAATGCTGATGCTCCCAGATGAACGAGTGGACTTCTCGCGCGAGTCTCCAGTGAAAACCCTCACATCACCACTTGAGGAGTAAGTAGCATTCCCGGTCAGGATTGTCACAGACCCACCAGTTGCGTCGCTAGCCTTTCCACCAAACGTACGAACGGACCCACCCACGTCAGTCAAAGTGCTTTTACCACCAGCATTTCCACCAGAGACGGTCACCTCGCCACCATCTCCGCCATCTTTGCGATCAGCACTCCATCCACTCCCGGCTTGGAGGGTGATTTTCCCGCCAGAAGAGGCAGCTGCGAAGGTATCTCCGGCCTGTGCAACGATGTCACCTCCACTCCCTATGAGACCCACGCCGACAAGAACTTCAATGCTGCCACCATGACCACCCGTCGAGTACCCCGTCGAGAGCGAAATCGCTCCCGAGTCGCCTTTCACAGAGACACCAGTGTACACCCCGACAGGCCCGCTGACTCCCTCGGTCCCTGAGTTATCGGTGTTCACCGTGACACTGCCACTGCTAGCCTTGCTGCTGTAGCCAGAGGTAACCCTGACGTCGCCCCCAGACTGCAATGGTGCAGTTGTCGAACCAGCTTTCACAAGCACATCTCCACCGGACATCGCCGCGCTGTTACCGGCAGAAACATCCACTGTTCCGCTCCGACCCAAGACGGAATCACCCGTTCGAAGTGTGAACCCGCCAGAGTCGCTGTTTCTGCTCTTGCCAGTCGAAACCCCGATCGAGCCACTAACCCCATCGAACCCAGAGTCAGCTGTGCGCATGCTCATGTCTCCACTTGAAGTTTTCTGGCTGACACCTGTCACCAAATTGATCACACCACCTGTACCCTTATTGGCCAGCCCGCCGAGAACAGACACTGCCCCACCTGCGTTCATCACGTCACATACGATTAGATGAAAGCAAGCACGGAGCGACGGCGTGCTATGAGAATGACAAAACTTACCGATGTCACCCGCGGCCATGCCTTTAGCCTCACCACCAATGATGTTGACCGGACCGCCCTTTCCTCCGCCGCCTGGAGAGGTGCTGCTACCAAGCCCACCCGCAATAGAAACTTCTCCACCGGTCGCTCGTAGAGCAATCATCTCACCAGCACTGATGCCGACCTTTCCGCCATTTCCTTCCACACCAGACCCAACGCTGGCGATGATGTCACCCGCGGCGTGCCTCGGATAACTGTTGCCAGTGACAATAAACACAGAGCCACTCGGCTGGTAGGTTGCGTTTCCGGTTCGAAGAGTAGCAGTTCCCGATGCACCACTCTTCCCTGAATTCGACGTCTGGATTTCTACATCTCCACTACTCGAAGCAGTAGCGCCACCAGAATGAAGCTCAATCTTGCCGCCACTGGACGTCATGCTTGATCCTCCTCCAATATGAATTTGTCCACCAACATCCTTGGCATTGTTCCGACCATGAGCATCTCCACCGCGGACACGCACACTGCCACCGTCACCGCCATCTCTGAGGTTCGTGCTTGTGCCAGAACCAGCTTGAAGCGATATCATTCCACCCGCCTCCATCTCCGCTGCATAGCAGTGGAGGCACGAAGTTAGAGCAGAGCAAACAACCGCCAAGCATTAGATACAAAAGAAGAGAAACGTACCAGAAGAATTCCCAGCGGTCACGTTGGCGTCGCCACCGCTTCCCGTGTTCCCGACGCCAATGGATACAATAACATCGCCTCCGTTGCCACCCGTCGATGACCCAGTGACGAAGCTCATCGATCCGCTTCCAGCCGCCGTACCCCTGCCCGTCGTAAACGCCAGTGACCCAGAGCCACCAGCAATACCAGCATTTGGTGTCTGAAGCGTGAAATCTCCAGACGTGGTTTGTACCGAAGGTCCAGTGGATATAAACACGGACCCACCGGTATACTTATGGAGCGCTTTGCCAGCGTTGACTGCAACGCTACCGCCAATTGCTACAGTGTTGTTTCCCACGGAAAGAGAGATGAATCCCGCCGGTGACTTGATGCCTTGTCCAGTAGAGAGCACCAGTTCGCCGCTCTGGCCTGCACTCGCATCACCAGTGTTGGCAATGAGGGACCCACTCGTGCCTTTCTTCCCGGCATGCGCTGTCATCAGCTCCATTGCACCACTCGACGTCTCTTGGCTGAAGCCAGATTCAGCTCGGATATTGCCGCCTCTTCCACTGCTTGCCCATCCAGCTTCAACAATGATGTGCCCACCAATGTTGCGCACATTTCTTCCCTGAGACGCACCTCCAATCACCTTTACGACACCACCATCGCCACCACCAGTGAATTGAGAGTTCGTTCCCTCTCCACCCTGGATAGCGACCTCTCCTCCTTGGCTCGAGGCGGCAGACGTTGCACCAGCCGTCAGTTGAACCTTACCACCATCCTTTTCCGTTGCAGAACCAACTCTCACAGTTACTTCACCACCGTGGCCGCCCGTAGCATCTCCAGTCTCGATCACAACGGCACCGGAGTCCGTATTCGTAGCCGTTCCTGTAAGAAGCTTTATCCCGCCACTCCCTCCTTTGCCGCCAGAATTCGCAGTCGTCAAAGAGATGTCTCCACTGCTAGTGGCCTCACTTGCTCCCGAAAAGAGAGAAATAGCTCCCCCTGACATCGAGTCGCTCGTAGATCCAGCTTCCAGCGAGAGTAAACCGCCTTCGCCGAGATCACCAACCCCAACGAGAACCTGGACTTGACCACTTTTGCCACCCTTGGCAGTCCCCGTGCTCAAGCTCATGGGGCCGGAGTTGCCCATTGACGCAGTCCCAGACGAAAGAACCACCCCGCCGCTCACGCCACGTGACCCGGCGTTCGCCGTACCAACAACAATCGACCCACTGGAGCTTGCAACCCCAACGCCTGAAGTCAACTCCAAATTTCCGCCATATCCCATCGAAGATTGACCACCAGTGAGGCTAATCCCACCTCCGTTGTCAAGAGAGTGCGACCCACGTGCCTGTCCGCCAACGAGGTCGACACTGCCGCCGTCTCCGCCGTCCATAGCATTCACACCTGAACCGGTTCCGCCGACGACTACCACTTTTCCTCCGGTGCGCCCGACGCCGGACGACTCTCCAGCATTGACTCGAACGTCTCCACCATCCGTAGCGTCAGCAGCGCCGACCCCAATTAGGACGGACCCTGCATTGCCTCGGCTTGCCGTGCCCGTGGATAGGCTCACAACCCCTGCAGTCCCGAGGGGGCTGTTGCCAGTGTTGATTGCCACAGATCCGCTAATGCCGCCATCCCCAGATTGGGCTGATGCTACTTCAACAGAACCACTCCATGCATGTGCACTGCTCCCAGAGACCAGCTGGACATGCCCACCAACTCCACTCTGGGCCTCGCCACCATGAAGAGAAATCGTACCACCGGCATCTTGAGCAGAAGCTCCGAGAGACGCCCCACCGGAAACAACCACATTGCCACCATCGCCACCGTCTCCAGAGTTGTCGCTCAAACCAGAACCACCAGTCAAGTAGACAGCGCCACCTGTTGTGGCTGAGTGAGATGAAGAACCGGATTCGATGTTGATATCACCCCCATCTCCAAGGCCATTGGGTCCAACTAACAGCGACATGTCTCCAGCAAGACCTTCAGACGTTCCAGTTCCAAGGGCAATAGAACCCGCTGCCCCTAGCAAGGCAGATCCAGTCCGCACGGTGACCGTTCCCGAGTTGCCAAATGCAGCAGCATTACTCGATACCAAGTTAATTGCACCAGATGAGCTCAGCGAAGACACTCCGCTGACGAGGTCAATACCTCCTCCAGCTGACGAGCCGCTCGGACCGCCGAAAAGACTCAGTGTTCCGCCATCTCCATCAATCGATTTCCCGCCAGCAATCCCAACGTCGCCGCCGTTTCCTGGGGTCTCCGAGTGAAGTCCCTGGCCAGGCCCACCAGCAATGCTGACAGTACCGCCAGTTCCACCGTTTGAAGAAGCACCCAACCCACCAGCAACGTACACGGCTCCGCCCGTGCCGCCGTTAGATGTAGTCTGCCCACCGCCAATTCCAATATTTCCCGGAGTTCCCAGAACCGTGGATCCAGACAATATCTCCACATCTCCGGCATGACTCGTGAGACTGTCTCCGCTCACAAGCGACACACGCCCAGAGGCGCTATGCGTAGCTGTACCAGTCGAAAGCAGCATCTCACCCGAGCCGGCTCCGCTCGTGCTATCAGCTGTTAGCAGTGTCACGGCCCCGCTGGTTCCAGAAGTACTGGACCCAGACGAAAGGCTGAGCTCACCGCCAGGACCATTATCACTTGTACCACCAGCTAGCTCAATTCCGCCTCCAGTCGCAATCGACGATTGACCTCCGTTCAGCCGAATCCTGCCACCACTTCCGTGAGTCGAAATGCCGGTCGACACCTTGATGTCTCCAGAGTCCGGTTTAGCGCTGCCAGTTGAGAATTCAAGAATTCCGCTCCCACCTTCAATCCCATCTGCAGTCTCGATATTCACGCTGCCACTCGACGCGGCATGGCTCGGCCCACTGACGACCTTGACATACCCGCCAGATCCGCCGGTAGCACTTCCCCCCGCCAAGACGACTCCGCCTCCAACCGATGTATCCAGTGTCCCCATAGCCGCACCACCTCCAATAGTAGTCGTTCCACCGACTGAATGCTCAGTGCTCAACCCGTCTCCCGCAACAAGTATCGCTGCGCCACCGATGCCGCCCGATTTGGTAGTAGAGCCGGCGGCTGCGTGCATCTCGCCTCCCTTCTCGGAATGGCCGGTGCCAACTTGTACAGAAGCCGATCCAGCGCTTGACTCGGTCGAACTTCCAGTAGACAGGTGCAACGGACCTGTCGTTTGCACCAGTGAGTTACCGGTCCCGATGACGACGGCTCCGCTGGAACCACTCTCTCCGGAATCAGCCGTTTCCAGGATCAACTCGCCGGATGATTTAGACTCAGAGCCGCCAGTCTTCACTCGCACCGTGCCGCCGGTCTCTTCTCCTCCAGATGAACCACCCTGTACATGAACGCTCCCACCCTTGTCGATCTCAGACGACCCACTGGACAACGTGATAGAGCCTGCTGCGGCCCTGGAGGGATGCCCCGTGGAGATCTGCACCGGTCCTGATACACCTTCTTCTGCACCACCGGATTGAATGTCTATCACTCCGGAGTTGACAGTGTCGGTGGCGTCCGCCGTCTTAAGCTTGATAGCACCAGTCGTAGTGGTAGAACTCGTGCCGGCGAGCAAAGTAATTGTTCCACCAGTAGTTCCGCCATTACCGCCAAGGATGCCGATATCTCCGCCTGTCCCTGTCTTGGACGCGCCACCCTTGAGCTCCACATTGCCACCCGAAACTGAACCGTCAAAGTTTTGAATCCCATGACCGTCGCCTCCGGAGACCTTGACAGCACCTCCACGTCCGCGGTTTGAATGCAGCCCGTCTCCAGCAGCAATGTCCACTTGTCCACCAGGCATGTTGAATCTGGTTTCATGGCCGCCACGCAACTCGATCCCGCCCCCAGACGCAACCGACACGGTTGATTGATTCATCACAAACGAGTAGTGTGTCCCGTTTCGAGTCACACCCGTGATAACAAAGCCCCGCCGGATGTTTGGCGGTTCTTGGTTGATGATCACGTCGCCAACAATGATTGTCTCTGCAGCAACACAAGAGAAAAGAAGTCATCCTCCGTTAGAAACAGTGACTGTAGCTCACAGATGAGCTGCACTAGCAGGCACACCAGTATAAGCACGCACCAGGAACCACCACAGCAGGGCACGGAGCCTCGCTAACCAAAGACTTGCAGCCGGAACCGTAGCCCTCTTCGACCGCCATGCACGTGGCGTCCGAAGCGCACCATACGCACTGTTCCGAGCCAGCACAGCTACCACAGTCGGTGATCGCGTCGCACTGAGGGTTCACAGGGCACGCCTCCGCGACCGGGATCCAATCGCCACACCACAGTTGGAAGCGATCGTACGGCCCTTGGAAGTTCCCCGCTGCGCACGTCATGGTCGAGCGGCAGAAGCCACACGAAGGCTCCGCCGCGCAGGCGTAACACTGGTCCATCGCCTCCCAGAACTGGGCGTTCTTCGGAGGGGAAAGCGCCGTGCAGTTCACCGCCGTCGTCGTCGTCTCGCTCTCCTCCCGCGTCCACGTCTTGATCGTCTCCGCCGCCGAAGTCCCCCGAAGCATCGCCACGCCGGACAAACACGCCAGTACAAGCACGCTCACACGAGGCACTCCATGCAGATTCATTCTCTCACTCGTAAATGCAGTCATTCTTCCTCACTCCACTCGATATGCAGTTTTTTTTGTCTTTTTCGTCTTTTTTCGTCTTTTTTTGTTTTGTTTTTGTTCACACAGACCGAGTCCAGACCTCGCAAGCAAGCCACGTAGCCGGAGCGCAAGTGAGAGCACCTGCCCCAACTCCGGTAGCTCCGCAGGGAAGTCAGAGACCGGGTCTTTCGACTCTACGGACCCTCGCTCGGCAATACAAGTACCGACCGAGACGTCGCGCACGCTCAAGCACACGCGCACACCAGTCTGTGCACGCACACTCCTCACACCGCAAGCCCACAAGTGCTTGCACTCGCACACACTCGCACACACTCGCACACACTCGCACACCTCCGCCACAGCCCGGTCCGCACACACTCGCCTGCTCACCGACGTGGCTCGCCACTCTCCGCGCGCCCTTGCGAGCAGTGCGTGGGGAGCCCCCGGGCGCGCCCTTGTCCCCCGAGTCGCCTGCTGCTCGCCCTCCTGTGTCTGCTCGCCGCTGTCCTGTGTAGTCCTGTCCTGCTCGCTCTGCTGTCGCCTGCTGCTCGCTCTGCTGTCGCCTGCTGCTCGCTTGCTTCGCGCGAGTCCGCGCGTTCGCTGGTAGCCTTCCTCCTTCTCGTCACCAAGCCGAAGAAACACTGAGAGATCTTCTCGCGAAAAGATCTCGGGGAATTGAGTGGCGTCCAAGGCCTCGCCTTTGCGGGCGAGTCCAGCCGCCGCCCTGGTTGGTCAAAAGTGTGGACGAGCTCGAGTTTCGTCCAATCAGCAGGCCCAACATGGACATCAAACTCAAATGCACTCGTCTGGAGTATGCTGCCCACACTCCACGGTATCCAAGCGCGCTTCTCGCTGTCAAGGCCTGCTACGGCCCGGAAACGCTGGGGCACTGCTTCCGGCAGCGCCGACGAGCACGCTCGTGCGAAAACGCTTGGCCTGGATCGAGTTCCTTGTGGGCTCGGAGGAAATCACCCACGAGCAGTGGGCCGACGACGTGGAGTTCGCGCTCACCGTCTGCTTTCAAAGGATTCTCCTGCTGGAGATCTGGAAGACCCTCAGCGCAGCCGTCTTCGGAGGCTGCCCTCCGCCTGCGGAAACCGCGCTGGCACAAACCATCGCCCGGTTCTTCGCGACGCACCTACGCTCCCTCCACCGACGTCGGCCAGAGCTGCATATCGACGAAACAGCACTCAAACGGACCGCAGCGGCAATCGAGAGGGCTACAGAGTCATCTCAAGCTGGATCAGCCGCACACACCACAAATACGGCAAGACCCCTTCTGGATCCGGTAACTTCCGCCTTGGCACGAAATGAGCTTACCAGATGTGGCTGACCAACGCGCAAGGGAGACATGGGTCTCAACCTGTAAGGAGCTGGTCACCCTCCTAGAGCTAGACCCCTGGCGCGTCTTGCTGCACACGGCCTTCGAGCTCCAAGGAGCCCGGCACCATGTTCGCGTTAGAGCGTGGATGGCTGAAGGCGAGTGCCACTAGCGCCGTGTATGCCCCCCGACACCACTTTGCTCGGACACACAGCAGCAAGAAGTCGAGGGTGCAGCAGCAGCAGCTCGTTTTCCAGTGCATACTCAACCGCCAACTTTTCTCCGTGGACACCCAAGTCGCGTGCTCAAGGCGTGCACCCGTGCAAACAGTGCGCAAAAATTTGGCCCCAGAACCATGGTGACTTCTCCAGCGGAGGCGGAGCGGCGGCAGCGTGGACACGAGCGGAGGTAGTTGATTGTGGTGGTGAACTCGTGGTTTAAGGCGCAGCGAACGGTGATCTCGTCCTTGTTGTGACGGAACGAGGGGAACAGGCAGAGCTCGAGGCGCGCGCAGAAGCTAGACGCCATTGCGGTCAGCTTGCTTTATGAGAGAGAAGAGCAGACCGAGAAGTTTGCTGCGCGATTCAAGATACTAGCACCTCAGATGACATGCATAGACGATTCACTTCGCGTTGGGTAGTGTTTATGAACGTTTTATCCACACATGCCCTGGCGGACACAGCAGTGGCACCTCGTCCGATCGGACGCGCCAGCGCGGCGACAGCAGGTGGGAGCCCTGTGCCGCGAGCTCCGCGTCCGTCGCGTCCGTGCTCGGCTTGCTTGGCCTCTGCAAGTCGACTCGGCACTAATCTCACGCAAGCCGAAGAATTTAATCGACGGCGAGGGCGCGCAGCTCCTCGAAATGCGAGCATGCAGCTGCCTGGTTCGCGGAGCACTTCACGGGCCAGCCGTGGCCGTCTTCGCGCACAGCATTCAAGGCGAGCAGGGTCCCTGCACGGCGAATGCTGGAGGTGGACGTCTATTCCGCGCGTTACGCCATGGGCTTCGAGGTGCACGGAAGCCAACATTTCGTCTAGAACAGCCATTGGCTGTCCACACGGGAGCCCTGGCACCGCGCGCGCCATCGCGACCTCGAGGAGCCTTGTGCTGCGTGGAATGACACGTCCAGCTTGTGGTCCACAAGGAGGGGACCACAGAAAAGATTGGCAGGCGCGTTTACGAGGTGCTGAGTGATGCTCGCACCCCTGTCCCGGAAAATGTGTGTTGGGCTCAACTGGCCCGGCGCTGCGATGATGCCCGACCCGAAGCGTGCGAAACACCCGCGCGAAACGGCGATAGACCAGCAGCAGGGCCTGGGCGTCGACCCTCTCCGGTTTGGTGCTGGCTTTCGAAAGGCCCCCACCCCAACCGATCCTCAAGCACAACTTGCTTCTACTGTGAGAGGCAGACAGTTCACTCCGGCCGCGCAGTCCGCACCAAGCAGCACCTGCTGCAGTG
>JAADYK010000785.1:0-14152 GCA_023338225.1 Halophytophthora batemanensis | reverse complement strand
CTTCAGTTTGTCCGAAATGGGCCAATCAGAGCGAAAGTCTGTCTTCTCTTCTGCCAATCAAAGCAAAGATCGGTGACCTGTCCGAAACCTGCAGACCTCTATATTGAGGGGACACCTGGACCTGCCAGACTTCGTAGAATTCTTCAGTTTGTCCGAAATGGGCAGCCCATTTCGGACAAACTGAAGAACTTTATCGAGGGCGAGCGGGCGCCGATCTTTGCCGTGATTAGCAGAAAAGCGAGATGTCGCCCTCTCTGATTGGCCCATTTCGAACGAACTGAAGAATTGTAGCTCCAGGTGAGAAACCGGTACGAAACCGGTGCGAAAATGGGCTCGCCGACGTCACCAGCGACACTCCCCCAGCCCTAGATAAACGTTTTTTGTTTATCTTGGAGAGTGAGAGTGGGCCTCCGAGCTGCCAATCAGAGCACCAAAGAAGCTGCCAGCGCGCCCGCGTCAGACCGATCCGAGATTGTCCGAAACGATATTCCATTTCGGACAATTTTCTACGTCTTGGACCTCCGCCTTATGAGTCACTCGCCTCAATGTCTCCGGTCCGCCAGCGCGCACCCCCTATCGACCTCGACAACTTGGCGACGGCAAGCCACAAAAGGATCCTTAACGCCGTCCGCTTGCTCCGCTTCTAGACCCCTCCAGCGACTTGGCTCCTCACCACCTTCGCGAAAAGAGCTTCATGTAGAAGTAGGTGACGATGAAGACGACGACCAGCATGGCCACGAGCCAGAGCGAGGTCCAGAGCCCGATGCTGGACGCGAGTTGCTGCTTGAGCTTGGCGTTCTCGCGGTCCAGCAGCGCTGTGTTGGACTCGGCACTCTCGCCCACCGCGTCCAGGATCTTCACGTCCTCAGCCAGCGACTGGTTGATGGTCTGCGTGCGGTCCTTGAGCTGCTTAGCCAGCGACATCATGTCCGACTGGATGGACTCCTGCTCCTCGCGCGCTACCGTCTCCGACGCACTTGCGCCAGCACCACTTCGATCCGTAAGCCTGCACAGCACAGCACAGCACGACCGACGATGGACGAAAGGATCCCGATCGAGGACACGCACATCAATATCTCCGGCCCAAGAAGAAGCAAGCTGGAAGACAAGGTGGCCCTTTAGCCTGCGTTCACTACCGCGCAACACGTACCCGAGTCGCTTCCTCATCGCCTTGGTGGAGAGCTTCTCCTCCGACTCCTCCGGCGTCGCCAACATGGCCTTGAAGTCATCTTCATCCAGCTCGAACGGGGCCTCGGAGCTCTCCCCGACAGCCAACGGAGCCTCCACACTCGTGTCCTGCTCGGGCTTGCTGCTGGCGGCGGGCACTGCCGGCTTGGGCTCTGCAGCCCCACTCCGGGTCTGTCTGTTGCGCTCGCTGCTGGCCCGAGCGGCGCTGGCCCGAGCTTCTCTCTTCTTCGCGATCTCCGTGGCGCGAGGGAGCCGACCGGGGACACCAACGCTCTGCGGCTCCACCTCGCTCATGAGCGCATTGATCTCGCTGAGAGCTGGTGCCAGCTCGCGCTCCAGCGCCTTCAGTTCCTCGTTACCCTGTCGAGTGTCCAGCATAAACACGGAGTAGAGCGTGAGCCACTTGCTAGTACTCGCAGAGCTGAGTAGCGCGGCAACGCTGCTCAAGGCCGAGCCTACCTGCTGCTCTTGCATCATCTCCTGGAAGTGTGCTGCCATGAGCTGGTACTGCGTCGCGCAAAGGCGTCCACAACTCGTTATCAGCACCCACAACCCCGTCGCGGCCTAGGACGCTTCACAGCGCCCCACAGAGCGCCAATGATGCTGAAATACCTGCGCGACCACGTCCACGGACGCGCCTGTCGCCCCGCACTGCTGCTGGCGGCTCTGGAAACGCGCCCAGGCGCCCAGGAAGCGCCGGCAGTCCACCGCCTCGGGCGCCATCGTCATTGCAGTCGCTTTCTTGACTGCCAGGTGCCGGTCTTCCTGGATGGTACAATCCGTACCAAAAGAAGGGTACAGTTCTCCTAATCAGCCCCCTTCAGTGATCTGGAGAAAGCTCAAGATGAAGTTGGAGCGCGGTGTCGGCGGGAAGAACGCGCGGCTTGGCGCGGCTCCCCCGCGGCGCCTGCTGCTCGCGGTGCTGCTGCTAGCACTGGCCGTGTGTCCTGGCTGCCGGCCTGTGCTAGCAGTGCCAGCTTTGGCGGCGCTCTCGCCCGCCAAAACGTACCGGATCGACGCGAAGACCAAGCTGCAGGATATCTTCAAGTGCTCGCGCATCCACTCCATCGGCTCCTACAACGAGTACTACGTGTCCTGCGAGCTGCACGTGCCAGGACAGAGCTCTTTCGCGTCCGTGGAGATCGTGGATGTCACACTGGATGGTAGCATACTGGCGCCAATGGCTGGGGTCCACACGGAGCTCACATTCGCACTCAACACCTCTGTGACTTCCATGAGCGTGCGCAACAGCAAGCTGCAGGCCAGCGCCGTGGAGCTGATCGCCTCAAGCTTGGCTATCGACGAACACTCCGCCATCAACGTATCGGCGCGTGGGCTCAAGTTTGGGCCGGGATTCAACTCGTGGTTCGGTATGGGCGGTAGCTATGGTGGCATTGGTGGCGCTTCGCTCACGGATCGCCACCCCAACTGCGACACAGTCCCACCCAACGATTTCTTCCGTGATGTGGGGGACGTGTCGGGCGATTCAGCTAATTTTCGAGGCTATGGTAGTGGCGGGGGCAATGACAACTCACGTGGCGGTGGCCGGATTCGGCTGGTAGCGGGCAAGAGCGTGGATATCAACGGTTCCTTGCTGGCCGATGGCGGAGATGCCTGCTTGGACTGCTACGACAGTGCTGGCGCAGGTAATCTGAGTGTTTGGTATGCTACTGTGGGTATGGTAAGCAAGCTAACCTGGCGTCTACTGCATTGTGGGCCGTGTGGGGCTCTTCAGGCGGTAGTATTCTCATAACAGCAAAGGGTCGCATCCACGGCAATGCAACTGTGCACGCCAATGGTGGCCAACCAGCGCATTACAATGCTGATGATGATAGTGGGGGCGGTGGCGGTGGGGGCGGTGGCCGGATTGTTCTCACTTCCAAAGACGCTGAAGAACTGGCTCCAGCTCTGGTGGAGGCTTACGGCGGTGGATACTCTTCGGAACAGAACTCGATGATCGGGTGGTGCCAGCTTGGGGGCGACGGCACCATACTGAAGCTGCAGCATTCTGAAAAGGGGGGCGAACCGGCTGACCGCGACTCGGCCAGTGGTGACGACAAGGCGTTGCTGGGCACACTACTGGTGAAAGGCGGTCGACTGGCGCACGCAGGACCCGTGAAACGCGTGCAGATCTACGGATGCACGCCCATTTTCGAGTTCACATCCAGGGGCGATCCTTTTCTCCCGGACTCTTTGATCCATGCATTTGTGAGTGGCGGTGCGACAGTTTGTGCGACTGGGATTCAACTGAAGGTGCGTGCTGAAAATCGAAAGTGGACTGTGGAGCTTAGAGTGGATGAGAACCACGCAAGTTGACTGCGTTGGACTGGTGTCTGATTTGTTGATAGGCAAGCGTGGGTCAAGTGGAGAGCTCGATCATTGTACGTTCACGGGCGAAGCACAACTGTGTGGGTGAATTTGGTGATGCATGGTTGACTTATTCTCCCTTCATTTCACTCTGAACCACCCGTACAGCTCGATTCCGGCTCGGAACTCAATATGTTAAGCCACGACCAGGCCATTCGGCTCTCTGCTTCGCAGCTTACACTTCAGGTATGTTGCCATGCCGTGTTTCTTGACGATGCCACTCGCTTTGCACTTCTGATGCACAACTTGTCTAACGAGGAGGCCGGTGGTATCTGAGTAGGGATACGTAGGTCCTTCGACACTGCTGGAGCACGACGTGTTCAGCTTGACGCTGGACGGTGATGATGTCTCCCTATCAAATTCACTGCTCATGGTGCACGAGCTCGATGTCACTGCACGCGGCGCGTTTTCCATTGACAAGTATTCGGAGCTGAAGTTTCGCAAGCGAGTGGCCATCCAGACTGCTGCTTCGATCAAGATTGAGGGCTTTCTGCAGCCACTGGAGAAATATCCAACACCATGGCAAAGTGACGATGACCCGGACGAAATCCCTGTCGTTATTCTGGAGAGCAAAAAGGACGTGGAGCTACGTCCGCAGACCGTGGAAATGGGAGCTGTCGTACTGCGCATCAAGGCCCAAGACACTAGCATAGTGGACATGCCGTTCGACACACCCTTCTTGCGCCTTTCAATATCGGCGACGAACGTGTCCATCGCCAATGTGAACAGTGGCCCCGTGCTGAAGTGCAAGGCCATTAAGATCCAAGCAGATGCGTCGGCTTGTGCTACGCTGAACGCATCTACCCACGATCACCAACCGTATGCGGTCAGTGTGTTCGCGTCCGAGATGGCTTCTTTGGGCAACATCTCGGCTGGATCGATGATTTTATGCAGCGAGAACGCAATGATGATCGGAGGTGCCATCTCCAGTACTGCACTTGGCTGTAGCTCTGGTGTGGGCCCCGGGAAGAGTGAAGTGGTGGGGGAAGCGAGTGGTGGCGCGGGTCACGGCGGACGGGGAGGTAACGTCCTGCCGGGAAGCTCTGGTGGCGGTTCCGTCTACGATACCTCTACTTTCCTCGAATTCTCGCCTTCCACATCCGTGATGACAGCCTCTTTGGATGAGAAAGGGTGGCCCATTTGGCCTGGTAGCGGTGCTGCCAGCGGTGACTCGTCCAACCAAATCGTCGGTGGCAACGGCGGTGGGGTCATCTATATCGGGACCAAGAAACTCGTGGTGTCAAAAACTGCTTCGCTTTCAGCGTCTGGTGGACCCGGATCCAAAGGTGGTGGCGGTGGATCAGGGGGTTCAATGACATTCTTCGTGTCAGAACTGTCGGGCGGTGGCACCATTGCGCTCGCCGGTGGAGCAGCGACCACGCCAGCGTCCTTGCTCGCGCTTGCGGGAGGCGCCAATCGGTCGTCCGTCTGGGCTCACAACGTCCTACCAATTGAAATCGACGGCGTCGGCAAGATTGGTGGAGGTGGCGGTGGTGGTGTGATCCGTATTACATACCAGGATTCATCTACGACTCCCAGTAGTGGTGATGGTGAGCAGTTCATCAAGGACGGGGGCAACATCTCAGTGGACGGTGGCACAAGTGTGGGCGGGGAGAAAGGTGGTACGGGGGTCATGGTCGGTGCGAATTGCCAACCAGGATGCGGCGGTGTCTTCTGTTTGCCCTGTCCCGAAGGCAGCCACAGTCCGGGCCGCTTCTCCAAGTGCACACCATGCGACCCAGGCACGTGTTCGAGCCACGTTGGCTCCGCGACGTGTGAATCGTGTCCCGTGGGTCATTTTAACGCGGATTTCGGCCAGAAAGAGTGTTCGGCTTGTCCGCTGGGCTCCTTTGCCGCAGTCGTGGGCCTGAAGAAGTGCGAATTATGTCCACCGGGTGCGTTCGCAGACATTACGGGCAGCAGCAAGTGTGCGTCCTGTGCTGTTGGCAGTATCACCACCACAACGGGGAGCCACAACTGCACACTCTGTGGTATTGGCGAGACTACAGCCAAGGCTGGTGCGACGGTGTGTCACGCCTGCACGTCGAAGCCCGTGCACTCAGCGTTCAACATGCGTGGCAACTGCTCTTACGCCTGTGCAAAGGGACGAAATGGGTTGGACTGCTTGACGCCATTCGAACGTCTGGTGAAGCCCATCGGTGGCCCACTGGGCTTCGTGGTGCTGGTGTTCTCGCTCACAGGTCTGCTCTTTGGTGCATGGGGTTTCATCGCTTACCGCAGTTCAAGGTCCGAACTGAGTCGCTACGCGCAGTACAAGGCACAACGACTGCGTGACGAGCTTTCGCTGGCATCACTTACGCGTAACTTGACGCCGCGACTCACGAATCAAGACCTGAGCGCTCATGTCGCGCGACTCTTCTTCTCTGGAGACAACCACTTAAAGAGTGCATGGCACTTGAACCCGTACTTCCTCCCAGCAAGCCTGCGCGATATCGTGGAGGAGGGTACGTATGCAAACTTTGCTGAGAAGTGCAACGAGCTGTTGCGCTGGGATCCCACTGGCTGGGAGGCCTGGGTGTTCCGGCTACTGCTTGTAGCACTACCGCCTGCAAGTACGCTGTTCATGCGCCGTCGTCAGCTGCACCGCGTGGAAAGACTCTCCAAGTATATTGTGCGTTTCGGTGGACGCTTCTTCCGGGATGTGAACTTTCGCGTGCATGGCACGCAACTGAAAGTGGGGTTCAGTCCGGACTTTTCGCTCGGATACTTGGACGTGGTGATCTCGTCAAACGTCTCAGCGTCAGCTTCCGCCTCAAACCTGCTGGCCATGCAGACGAGCGGCGGTGAAGACGCCGACCTGGTGCTTGTGGTGGCCGGTAGCGGGTCTTTCTTCCGGCCCTACCACCTTGACACGAACGACATTATTGTGCGCGCTGTACCATCACGTCTGGCACTACTGGAGCACAACTTTTGGATCGACTTTGTGGCTGGCGTGAACCAACAGCTGCGCACGCTGCCGCAGCCGTCGTCGATCCTTCGTCGAGTCCGCGAGGCTGCTGACGTAACCCGCACGCTGCTGTCCTTCATTGCGGCATTCAATGAGCAGCACGTCAATGATAGATTTGCTGTGGCCTTTGGTACGTTCTCGGTAGGCGAAGCAGTGGCTGCTGAGGGCAACGAGAGCTGCTTTGCCGCACTCAACCTCGACAACGTGGACGCCACCTTCGAATCGTACCTGCAAGACCCTTTCAAGCTGGCTTTCCGGGTGTCCAGAATAGTCTCGCCTCGAGCTTCACTGGCTAACGAGGGTCAAGAGCTTTCAGACGGTTCGGAGCCATCGGTGGGTATGGATTTGGCGACTGTAACAGGTGACAAAGTCCAAGCCGAGAGTGATCCTCGTCCCGATGGCTTCCGATACTCAAGGATCCGGATGGAAGCACTTTTCGCCACCCCTCAAAGACGATCAAGTGGTCTGGACGATGGCTACTCCAGCGAGGACAGCGAACCTCTGTCACCGACGTCTAAGAAGCGTCGGGCCGGCAGTAGTAGCGCACAGCGAGTCATGGCTTTGGTGGGTCTTGTATGCACGAACCACACGGCCCGGCGGTGGCTTGTGTCACTCTGGCAGCCGGTGTACCCGCTCTTCAGACTACGCAATCTGGCGCCTCCGTCTTGGCTGTCCGTTCGCTGGTTGCTGCCGGCCATCATGCTGCTGCTGCTGCTTGCTGATATGACTGTGGCTTTCTGGATCATGATGGAGTACTACTGTGTACAAGTGCGTGATCCCACCGCAGAGGACTCGGGCTGTTCACGGGTACGGGACTTGCTCTAGGCATATCAACGCTTTGCTTGGGATTGCTCTCAGTACTCACTGCTTTTTCTCTGTGAACTTGCTCCTTCAGGCGGCGTTGGGATCCGTGCTTAGCGTACTTCCGGCCGCGCTTGTGGGCTCGCCATTGCTCGGATTGATCTTTCTGACGCGGAAGAACCTCTTCTACGGGAAGCTCTTCGCGCTCTGGAACGCCAGTTCCGTGGTGAACTTGGTCGTAGGCTTCCTATGTGGACTGGCGTATCTCGCCTATATCCACGACGTGATCTTACTTGTGGCACTTGCTGGTGTGCTGGTCAAGTACGCGGCCAAGGAAGTGGCTCTACGTTGTTTGGCCCAGTACGCCAGTGAGCGTCCACTGCGTGGCTGGCGCGGTCTTCACACTACCCGCGACTGGTACGACGCCGCCTACACGCCGCTGGTGCACCACGAAGACTAGTCCAGATCTCATCTTCATCAACCAAAAGAGATCGAAACACAAAACAAGATCAAACTAGAGGTGCGTCTTGAAGCCAACTCGATTGGGAGGTCCTTGTAAATAGGGTGGGGTCTGAGTCTGTCTGTAACAGCGTCTACAGTGTACGCGTCGATACATCTACTTGTCACTGACGGGGGAGGGCTCCGTAGGCGTGTATGGCTCCGTAGGCGTGTATGGCTCCGTAGGCGTGTGCGGTTCCGTGGGTGTGTGTGGCTCGGCCGCTGCTTTGTTCTTCTTGTTGCGCTTGGGAAGACTCATCCACTTCTTGGCACGCGTGATGGTGGTAGCTCCAGATTGCAGGCGGTGAGCAGCTTGAGATTTCCGCTGGCTCACAGCCGCGCTGGCTTGTTGACGGCGCTGCTGCAGCGAGTTGGTGAGTCGCGCTGTGCGGGTGTTGCGTGCACGGTCCAAGTACTTGGACAGATCTGTGGACGGTCGGTCGCCGTCAAAGTATGATGGCGTGGACGACTGCATCGACGGGCGGTCTTCCCACGGTTCGACGTCCTCGTCCGAGTCGGACGTGCCACTGGAAGTGTGGAGCTCCTCGGGCTCCGTGGATCTGGAGCTCGTCTTCTCCAGATCGTCGCAGAGCGTCGAGTACTGAGTACGAGTTTCGTCCAGCTCCTTCTTCTGTGCGTTGAGCTGCTGTGTCAGCTCCAGCTCTCGCAGTTTGTTGGAAGCCTGCAACACGTCGCGGTCGCAGCGCATTTCGTCCACCTCCGCCTCCAACTCGCTCTTGGCAGCCAGAAGCTGAGCCAACTGTCGCTTGAGTGTCTCGTTCTCCTCTCGTACACGTGCGATCTCCTCGTCGCGAGCGGCTTCCAGCTGGAACTTGGAGAACTTCTGCCGCGCCAATCGACCGCGCTGCACACTCTGCAACCTCGTGGCCGCTTCTTGCTCACGTCTCGCCGTTTCCTGTTCCCGCAGTGTCGCGACTCGACACCGAGCCTGGTGGCCACGGACCACACGCTGTAGCAGTCCCACAGCCGCTTCACGACGCTGTCGCATCTGGATCGCACGTCGCTTCCGCTCCTCAGCTTGGCGCTTCTTCTCACGTGCAGCAGCTTCCCGCTCATCCCGTTCACGCTGCAGTCGGAGTCGCTCAGCCTCGGCCTCCTGCTCCAGACGAAGGCGCTCCTGTTCCTCGGCCTCCTCACGCATCTCAGCGACCAGGCAACGAGCAAAGTACCCACGCACGTTGCGCTGCACCAGCACGGCGCTCTGCTGACGTTTCCGCTCCTCTTCCAGTTGTCGGAGTCGCTCACGTTCTTCAGCTTCACGTCGAGCACGCTCTTCCTCCAGTTTCCGGAGCCGTTCACGCTCTTCAGCTGCCAGAGCAGCCTGTTCCCGCTCCCACTCAATACGGCGCGCGCGCAGCTTCTTCCGTGCCAGGTATTGGCGCACAAAGCATTGCAGTCGCAGTGCTCGACTTTGACACAGGACGGCGAAGAAGATCTCACGGCCCTTACGTCCACGCCACGTGCGCTGGATCTGCAGAGCGCGGTGCTCACACAGTACGGCAAAGAACTCCCGACGGCCGACATACCCGCGCCACACGCGTTGTAGTGTGGCCACGGCTTGCTTGACCCGCTTCAGTCTCCGTACAGACACGAAGACCTTGGCACGACGCTGAATAACCAAAAGTGCGGCGCGACGTTGACGATACTCACGGCGTGCCAGGATACCTCGCCAGCGCGCCTGGATGCAAGCCGCGTAGGCGAAGAGCTTTTGTGCTTTGGCTTGCTCCAGTCGCTCCAGCACGCCCTTCTGCAGGTAGATCTTGGTGACACCCAGTTGAAACTCCTCCGGTGTCTCCAGTTCGAACCGCGTGGCGAGTGAACGGCAGTGTGCGGCAGCGTAGCGCTCACCGTCTTCCTGTTGCTGCTGCTGTTCAGTGGCGTTCAGGAAGAGTTCGAACTGCGCTGCGAACTCGGCATGCGGGAGACGGTTCGGATATCCGGCCCGAGCGATGCAGATGGCTTCAATGACGCCGGCACAGCGCAATTGGGTAGCTACCATGCTCGTGTCCATCTGCGTGGCGCTCTTGATACTGTTCGGCTTGATACAGCGCACGTAGTTGACATTCGTGTCGTTGATCGTACCCATCAGTGCGTTGAGTGACTGTTTGAACTGCATACCCACCGTCTTATCCGCTGCTGTGCCGCCTGAGGCACCACGACCGCTGCCCAGCTTCCGACCGGAGCCTGAACTGTTACGTACCGCAGCCGCTTCAGCCTCTTGTGCCTTGGCCAAGAAGAGCATTCGCACGAATGGGTCGTGACTGCCACACATGAGCGTTGAGAGGTCTGAAAGCAGTGCGTCCTTGTGCTTCTCCAAGAACCCCGTGGCTTCGTACGTGACAGTGGCGGCGTAGTGATGGATGGCGAACTGTGTGCGGGAGATGCGAGGGAACTCCACAAGCTTCTTGGACTGGCGGTAGGCACCGGACAACTTGCTCACAAAGCCCTCTGCATTGCCACGAGGCCGAACAACCTCTTCGTTGAGCAGTGCCAACACGCCCATGCGACCTTCCAATAGCGCCAGTGTGGGGCTGTTGTCCGCGTAGGCAATGTGTGCCCAGGTGATCTGTTCGCGCTCGTACTCGTCCTGGACGGCCTTAAACACGTCTTGCGTGAACTTGTTCTGCAGCTTCTCGTTGGCGTAGTTGATACACAACTGCTCGAACGAGTTGTGTTCGAAGCTCTCGAAGCCAAAGATGTCCAATACACCGATCGTGTGCTTGGTCACACGCGGTGCCGCACCCAGACTGGCGTTGATGCCAGCTACGAGCCACTCGAAGACGTTAGCGTACACAGCCTTGGCCAGCGCGTCACGGCCCGATCGAGCCTGTTCTGCTGTGAGCGGAACGGCGTATACCTCTCCTGCAGCCTTCATCGTGCGATGGCACAGCGCCGTGTTCATTGCTGAAGCTTCCAGACCCAGTAGCACACTCGAGTACGCCACCGACTCCAGTACCAAGTGACTCGCTTCGTCGTTGTCAGTATCGGCCAGAAACTCCGCTTCACCCAGATGAAGTACACCCGCGAGCACTTGGAAGAGATCGTTCTGCTTGTCCTTGTCCAGGCCAAGCAGCGCCAACGCCTGCTTCGTCTTGACAAAGTGTGCATGGTCACGGTCACGCTCGTCTTGACTGGGTGACGCTGCTTTCCGTAGCTCAGGCTTGTGAGCCACTGGCTGGCGGTGACCAGGCCGCGTCTTGGGCTGCGGCTGTTGCTCCTGCAGGTAGACAAAGTTCGGGCAATTGTCTCCAAGCCCCAGTGCGTCGCGCTCTTCAGGCGTGGGGCCATGCAGCAGTTGGTAGAAGATGTGGTAGTTGCGCTCACCCTGTTCGTGTGAGATAACGCGCGTCTTCTCCAGCAAGTACGTCTCGCACTGTGCACCACAGAGCGCGTGGCTCGAATCGAACTGCAGTTGTGTGAACTTGCCAAAGCGACTCGAGTTGTCGTTGCGTGTCGTCTTGGCATTGCCGAAAGACTCCAACAGCGGGTTCACCTGGATGATGCGTGTGGTAATAGGCGTCTGGTGGTCACTGTGGCTCTTGCCCTTCGAGGCTGTGGATGGGTCCGCGGCGATGGTGGCCAGGTTGTCCATGAGGATCTTTGTCGTCTCGGTCTTGCCGGCTCCAGACTCGCCACTGACGAGGATACTCTGGTTGCTGCCAGTATCCCGCATGTGGCGATAAGCTGCGACAGACACGGCGTAGACGTGTGGCGGTAGTTCTTGGCGTGTGGCTGCTTCCAGGTACTGCGCATGAAGCCCCGACGCGTAGAGCTCATCCAGCCACTGGTACGGGTTCACGGCGAGGCAAATGTCGCCTGTGTAAGTGTACGGCCGTCGAGCTCGGAAACGCTTCTTGAGGTTGCGCAGGATGGCGGCTTCGTGGAGATGATTAAGCTCGATCATGTTGTCCAGCCCCGTGGCGCAAAGTGAGAGCTGGGTGTTCTGGAGAGGGAAGCCTACGTCCATAGCCACCTCACGAACTTCGCCGCTGCGGTCGTTTTCATCGTGGTCTCCGCTATCCTGGTCCGCTTCACGCTGTCTCTGGACGCGTACGGTGACTGTACGCGCAGCCTCATCCACTGCTTCCACGTACACCGGCAACCAGGCCGCGTCCGCGTCCGGGATGTAGCAGCGCGTGCCCACCGAGACGCTCGGTGTTGTCGTCATGGCTGCCTCTGTGGAGGGTGCCATCTCTGCTGCAGGTCGACTTTCTCACTGACTTGCTCTCTTGCTGCGAGCGACCAAGACTTGGCGTCGCCTTGACTCAGACTTGGGCAGACCGCCGAGAAGATTAGAAGCAGCAGATGGATCGCGGGAAAGGCGCTCGCCGCTTGACCGCCTTCCTCGTCTCCGCTTGCTCAAGCTTCGAGGACGAGAGTTGTCTCCGCCTTGCGCGCGAGCTGGAATCAACCACACAGAGAGAAGAGAACACCCACGTCCGCACTGGTCTGCTCCGCTTCCGCCGCCGCTGCTGTTGCTGCCGCGGAGCTGCGCGTGCTGCGTGGGGTGTCGGCGCGTGCTGCTCCTGATCCGCCCGATTGGCAAGTGATCGAGCAGTTGTGCGTCATTTGTGTTGTGACCGCCTGTCCTGGAGAGAGCCGGTTACCCACTCGTTAATAGGGGCTACGTACGCCTTATAACGGGTGATCGTCCCTTTATTAAGGGCGCTCTGGCTGCCGAGAGCCAGATGGCGTCCATACAACGCCGGATGGCAAGCTGGAGGTCCTTTTTTGGTGCGGCGTTGTTCCCAGGTGGCTGTCGTTGCTCGCTTGTTGCGATGTTTGCCACGCCCAGCCTGGAAGAGGGAGACTATAGAAAGATGCAAAGGCTCGGCGAAGTGCTGCTGGGTGCGAGGGAGCAAGGTGTTCATGGCCTTGCCTCGCCGTGAAGCTCGCCGCGCAGCTGAGCGAGCTTCCAAGCGACAGTCTCAACGGCGAACGTTGTGAGATACGCACGAAGCGCTGGGTTGCTATTCGGGCTGCCATGAAATCGAGATTGGAGGCGATGCAAGCATCACGCTCCCGATTATCGCCATCCTCTTGGGTGCTCCAGCAGCGAGATCGTCTCCGAAGCGGCACGTGTAGCCACTTGAACCGGACGTTGCTGGCCTGGAACTTGCTGCACTTGCAGTGAGTAACGCCCGCGTCAGTCCCACCGAGCGGCGCTGTACTGTCCCGCCTGCTGCCCACGTTGCCAGTGACGCGCGATGCATCGTGTGGCCCCAGAGCTTTCTCCGGAGCTTCCAACAGCTTCGGCGAGCTTGCGAATGATCTCGTGGAGAAGCATATCAGCCAAGTTGTGCTATTTCTCGTCATGGCTTGATCCTTCCCGGAGGGTACAAATGAGTTGCAAGACACTTGGCCTTGTTGGGCTCGTTCATCCTGAGGCTGGACTGGAAGGAGGCTGCTTGGGGCTGTCTGCATTGCGACGGCGACTCCGAGCGTTTGATCGGATGTATGGCTCTGTAGAGAGCAACCCAGGGGGGGACGATATATGCAGACTGTGCGTCAAGATTAGCGTGTCGTAGTTAGCCGGTCAGCCCCGTTGGTAGCGCCACAGCGGTGCCAGCAGAGCTAGGGAGACGAGGACAAACGGACTTACGAGAGAAATCTCAGTCGCGATCTGAGCACGAGGCTGGGTCGAGCCAGACACCCAGGCACAGCTGGCAGTATGCAGCACCACCACTGCACTGGAATTGACAGGCGAACTTGGGCTTGTCGTCGTGCCACCGCAATTTATCGCACTCTCTGAGCTTTCGCATGCCCGATCTGACAACTGCCGGGACGTGTCCGAATGGGTCTGTTTCGCTTCTCACGGCCTCGACACGCTGCCCCAGCTGATTTATCTGGTGGAAACCAGGAGACAAGGGGGCAGTGAACAACGCTGAATGTGAGTCATCGGTGTGCTCTCTTTGGCGCGTCGTGCTTGTTACTTCCTCAGTCGTAGCACAGCGCAACTTACTCTCCCTAGCCCAAGATTTGCTGCCACGAACGTCTCCAAGGCCCCAACCAGAGTTCAGGCGCACACTTAGACTTATCTGATCTACTTCCGAGACGGTGAACTCCGGCGCATTGGCGTCTAAGTGCTCGCCGCTGAGTACGTGGCAGAACACCGGCAGTGCACACGAAATTGGCAACATCCCACCTTGCGTCCACTCTCCGACTACCGAAGCCGCTCTTACTAATTGCCACCACTTTTTGGCATCCATCCTCCATTATCCCCTGGCATCTACGCCAGGATTGACCACTTGCTGCTAGTTGATCTTTTCAGCCACTCCAGGTTCCTCGTAGCTAGTGTCCTACTTGCAT
>JAADYK010000784.1:0-14157 GCA_023338225.1 Halophytophthora batemanensis | reverse complement strand
GATCCATGTCTCCCTTGCGCGCTGGTCGACCGACTGCTCCCACCACACTGGTCGATCCCCCATGTAGAGAAGCGCTGGGGAATGAACGAGCGAGTGGGGCGAGGAGGTCTTGTCGCGTGCTTGGGTGTGGAGGCGCAGGATTAGGTCGGCAGTAGCTCGCAGAACTGGGAATGAATGGAATAGCGGCTATGCAAGAAGCTACGAGAAGCTCCGCTGCATCGCGATGGCGGCAACGCGGCAACTCGGGGCTTCTTTGGTATCACGAGCAGCTGATAGGCGAGATCCCATCTTACCTGTGATTGAACAATTCTGGCTTTGATGTGGGTGAATAATCGAGGACGAGTTTCAAAAAAGATGATGGCAACTCGTGGGAACTCAGTGGTAGATTGGGAACACCCGAGCGGTCGCTGTGGCCCAAGACGACGCATGCAACCAGCTCGGCGTGCGCGCCACCGCCGCCACGCATGACGCCGTTGGCAACGTCTCCCCCCAGCCTGGAGTCGCTCGCGCTTCTGACCACCCTCCGTCGTCGAAATGACGCTGGCTTACCAAAGTAAAAGACGCGCAGTGACAAGCTGGTTCGTCGCTCTGTTGTCACTGTCAAGCTCGGCCAACATGCTCCGGAGGACACCAGGAGATTCCTGCGCAAGTGCCATTCCTTCGTCGAGATGATGGAGTGGATGCCGGAGGGTCTGCGCCCGCCCTGAATGGTGTGCCAAGTTAGCCGTCCACTCTGCACGCTTCCGAGCCGTACAACGCTCTCACACCGAGGCCAGCAGTGCGGGCAGCACGGTGAGAAGCGGTACTGCGCACTCCCGGACTGCAACCGCGTGGCGAACGGGCTGAAGTGTCCGGGCCACCAGGACCATGTCCGCGGCTACCTGTGCTGTAAGTGGCAAGGAGGCTGCACGAATTTCGCGCACGTACGCGGACACTGCCATGGACACTCCAAGCAAATTCAGAGGCAGTCGATTAGGCAACGCAAGTAATCTAGCGGCAACTCGAAGCTGCCCCGCAATGGATTGACGCAACGCAGTCAAACATCTCTCGCTACGGTCCTGCCAGCGGCGGGGGCAACCTTGCGTGCGTACTTGCGGCACGGGCGAGCACGACTTGGCTCATGCAGCTCACGGCATTCACACGTAGACCTGGACAAAAGGAGAGTGCGGAGCTTTGCCTCACAGCTCGATCTGCGACCGCCGGACTCGGTGGGATCATGCCATGGCTGGGAATTTGCAGATAGGGCATTCCGCCTTGTCCCGGAGCCACGGGTCGATGCAGGCCGGGTGGAAGTGGTGGAAGCACTGCATCATCCGCACACGCGTGCCCACCTCGAATGCGGAGAGGCAGATGGAGCAGCTGGAGTGCTCGGAGGCCTGCAGCATGCCCTCCCTGTAGCAGCAGTGTTCAGTCCCGCACGTACAAGTGCACAGCAAGACACAAAGTTACTCGGCCATCCAGAGATACGTCGTAAGCCAGCAGCGTCTTACGTGACAGGTACGATGGGGAGCTGGTCAATCTCGCGCTGCGAGGCGCCCTCGTGCTTCTTCTCGTTCAGCGCCTCAAGCCTCATCAAGCGCTCATAATCTGTGCGCCAGACAAGCACATTCACCCAAAGATCAGATTGACGTCAGCACAGGTAGAGCGCGAGAGTGCGCACGCCAAGAAGCAGACGAGCAGAAGCTCACCATTGCTGTCAAAGTCCCGGCTGCTGAACAGGAGCTGCAGCACGTCGCGGTCCAGCTGCTCGTACACTGCGCGGCTCACCCTCAGCACGTTTCCAGGGGGAGGCTGTCGTTGGCGCTGCTCGCGCTTGGAGCCTTCTAGCAAGAGCTCCAGCAGCGAGATGATCCCGTACATGACGACCGGCAGGCCGACTGCGGACCACACGCACGGGCACAGGAAGCGAATAAGCACGTGAGGGAAAGCACCCGCAGTCGCGTACGCCCCTCTGCATCTCGAGTGACGTACGGGCTGTAGCCGCGGGGAGCACCAGGGACGGGAACACGGCCAGCAAGAGCGACACGCCTGCGACCGTCGCCATGGCGGCGAGCACCAGCGTCGGGCCGCTGCTGGGCATTTGCAACGCTTGTCGGTCGTTTATCTGGTTATGGCTCCACAGCTCCTTTCCTCATCAACAATTGCAGGCTCTGCCGCGGCATCACGAGCGTCAAGGAAGTATAACCGGCGCCAAGTAGGTGCTAATTCGGCATTCCTTTGTCACTCTGGCATTTTTGCGTTCATTCGTTCCGTCCTGGCTTGGTTGGAACCCGAGCCCTAGATCGCTGATTGGTGGAGAGCCTTTAGGTCAATCGAAATAGACTTGGCTTTAGCGTGAAATTGCATTCTGGCACCTCCGAGTGAGGGCCGAAATTCGGTTTCAGGATAAAACCGCGTCTGCTTCGGCTTGGCGAAAAGGTCTTCCACCAATCAGCTTGTGCCGACTTGCGGCAGATAAGCAAGACTTTCAAGTTTGCTATACTTAATCTCTCCCTTGAAACGCAGAGAAGCTGGCTGACGTGGACATGCAGCACCTTGTTGCTGTGTTCGACGCACGCGGGCTCCGGATGGAGCAAGCTGGGTGGTAGGACGATCCGCCAAGCCGCCCCAAGAGATCGTTTGCCAGCACAGCCACACCTGGGTCGACCAGCCGTCCCAAGTGCCCCGCCGTGACAAGCTGTGTCAGGACTGCCGACGAAGCAAAGGCGAGGACGAGTGCCAGTTCGCGGTTACAGCGCTAACTGAAGGAAAATTCAAGCCGAACCGCTTGCTCATCGGTATCGAGGTAGACGCCTCGATACATCCCTGAGTTACCAAGAGATACCCAAGTACCGTCCTGGCCCTAGTGGACATACCGTTCGCTGTTTCGGGTCGATGTGTGTGAGCGAGCTCACGCACACCTGACACCGCGGAGTAGGCATTTCCGGGCACCCGGACTCCAGGAGCCCGAGTGAGCAGGTGCTCGTTCTTCAGATAGATGTTGCGCGCGGCGTCCACGTCGCGGTCAATCGTCAGGCTGCAGTGCGAGCACGAAAAGACCTTCTCGCTGGTGATGCTGCGGTTGAGTCTCCCGCAGCACGAGCAGGCCTTTGTCGTGCAGTGCTCTGCGCGCTGGTCGACTGACTGCTCCCACCACACTGGTCGATCCCCCATGTAGAGAAGAGTTTGGGAAATGAACGAGAAAGTGGAGCGAGGAGGTCTTGACACGTGCTTGGGTGTGGAGGCGCAGGAATGGGTCGGCAGTAGCTCGCAGAACTGGAAGTGGAACAGCGGCTATGCAAGAAGCTAACTAGGAGAAAGCCGGAGACGCTCGGCTGCATCGCTAAGTGCTGCAATGACGGCAACGCGCCAACTCGGGGCTTCTTTGGTATCACGAGTAGCTGCTAGGCTAGATCCCATCTAACCTGTGATTGGCCAATTCTGGCCTTGATGCGGGTGAATAATCGAGGGCGAGTTGCAAAAAAAATGACGGCAACTCGTGGGAACTCAGTGGTAGATTGGGAACACCCTAGCGGTATCTCGTAATAGAACCTCCAAAGCACACTTGCGTTTTACTACAAATATGATAGATTTGAATATAATACTTCCATAGCAATGTAGTATAATTTTTTTACCAGCGCCAGCCACCTACAATCTCGAAGCAACAGCCATGTTGCTGCTGCGCCAATCGCTGGCGCGGGGTGGCGCCGCCGCCGCCGCTGTCGCTGCCTACGGCCGTCGGACGCCGCGATGTTTGCTCTCGAGCTCTGCAACTGTCTCTGCTGGTGCTGCAGGCACCTCTGCGGCTTCTGGGGGCACCCGACCAGCCGTGAACCAGCCCAAGTCGGGCAAGAAGAAGAAGAAGAAGCAGGCCCGGCTTGCAGCGCTGCCAGTCTCCTGGCCTGTGGAGGACGTGGAGGAACCACCCATGCTGCGCGCACACGAAGTGGACGCTGTGAATCGTCTCTTCCGCGTTGAGTCTAAGCTCATCACGTCCACCGCCAGCGTAGACGTCGAGACGGCCGAGGACTTCCCGGACTGGCAGGTGCCCGAGGTGGCCTTCGCGGGTCGCTCCAATGCCGGTAAGTCGTCGCTGATCAACGCACTGACGGGCCAGAAGGGCCTCGTGCGCACGTCCAAGACTCCTGGTCGCACGCAGCAGCTGCATTTCTTCAGTGTAGGCGGCAAGGTGGGCAGTCTCCCCACGCTGGCTCTGGTAGACATGCCGGGCTTTGGCTTTGCGTCGGTGCCCAAGCGTGTGGTGGACGACTGGCACGCGCTCGTGGGCGGATACGTGGAGGCACGACGTGGCAATAATCTCAAGAACGTCTATCTTTTGGTGGATGCGCGTCGAGGTCTGGGCCCGGCTGACCGTGACTTTATGGACTTCCTGCAACATCTAGGGATGATCTACCAAGTCGTCTTCACCAAGGCCGACACCGTGTCTGCGAGTGATTTGGAGCGTCACATCCGCCAGGCGCAAAAAGAGTCGATGCGACCTGATCGCGTGGTAAGCTCTGCTCGGGAGTCTCTTGTGTGGACTAGAGTGTGTGGCGTGGAGCTGACTGATTTATCTGTGGACACTGGTGGATGCCTCCGACTTGGACAGACCATGAACCCCATCGTGCAGGTGAGCAGTGTGAAGGAGAACTTTGGCATTCGGGAGCTGCAGCGTCAGATCGTGAGCATGTCGGGGCTGCTCACGCAGGTGGCAGCCTGAACGTCAGATCTAGAGACAGAGAAGGCCTCTGAACGCGAGCTTTGAGTGTCATGGCGTGCATCATTTACGGTGAGTGAATCATCTATGAGGTGCCCACGCGTCAGTCAAAACTCCGAGGCATGCGTTTCCGGCTCGGATCGTTCCGACGCGCTCTCGGATTCGGCATCGGACACCACGCCGTTTTCGTCCTTGCTTTGCTGCCCCCAGAGCTGCTGGTGTGACTGTTGTAGACGCTCATCCCGTCCGGAGCGCTGCAGAGCCGGTAGCTCCAGTGACGCACCCGAGCGCACGCGAGCCAAGTTGAAATGCAGTTTGACTTGTTCGTCCGCGGGGAAGTCGCGGTCGTAAGCGGGGGCCGTTTTGAGCACGCGGGCCGGTACCATGCTACTTGCAGCACTGTTAGCAGCAGTGACGCTGTCCAAGACACTAGGCAGGACCAGCAACGCGGTGTTCGGGTTGTTCTGTGACGGTGTCCGAGATAGCTCAACTGGCGTAGGTCGCAGTCGGAGCACAGTCCTCGTGGGCTCCAGCGGCGTGTCTGTGTCTGCCAGTAACAATCCACGAGCCATAGGTTTGGCCAACTCGCTGCTGCTTCTGGGACGATCACTAGGAGGCACTAGATGCCTTGTGGTTGTTGCGCCTTTCGCCACGGGAGGCTTCAAAGCTGATTCGGCACGCGGGGAACTGGCCGCGAGAAGCGGTACTGGGTCCCCAGGAGGTGCGAACACCATATCCGTCAGCATGGGCCCCAGCATAGATGTCGTGGCTGTTGTGGCACGCAGTAGCGTGCGCTTGCCTTTGTCCTTCTTCTTGGTGCTCTTGCTCTCGCCTCTCCGAGGAGCAGTGGTGCCAGTCTTGCTGGACTTAGACACTGCACCTCCGCTCCGAGTGCGCTTCCGCCTTGCCACTTTCTTTCTGCCGCGAGTGTTGGACGTGGATGAAGATCGGGTCTTTCGTGTCGGGATCTCCTCTGGTGCACTCATGTAGCCGTTGCCTCCGTCAGTGGCTTTAACATCGTTGGCTTCAATGTCATTGGCGTCTTCGGGAGGCTGGACCTGCTGTTGCTGCTTCTGCTGCTGCTGACGCCGTCGTCGTTGCTGTCGCCGTCGAACCTGTCGCTGCACGTCTTCGCCCGTGATACTGGGGGGAATGGGCTCTTCTTCTGCGCCAGAGAGATCCGAGTCCATGACCGTCGTCGTGTTCACGCCGTCCTCGCCGTTGTCATCGCCAGAGTGGGCAAGCAGCGCCGTTATGGCGGCCTCGCAGTCCCGAAGCAGGTCGCTCGTCAAACGACTGGCTTCGTCTTCTACTCCATTTGCGTCTCCGGTTGCTACACGCGACGACAACGTCTCGACCTCCGTCTCGATCTGCAATTGCCCGTCTGCTGACTGTTGCGCACTCTGCAGCGCGTCGCGAGTCATATCTAGCGCCTTGACCTGGCCCAGCAACCCATAATATACGAGGAGGCTCTCACACCAACAACGCCCCATCTCTTCCAGGTCCTGTGTGGAGAACTGCGTGTCCTTACGTGGCCCAAAGTCCGGACCGCAGAAGCTGGCCTCCAGGGTGTAGCTGTTGACTACGCCCAGCTCCTGATGCACCACCACTCGCGCCGTATTCACCTTGGACTTGTGCACCTTAAAGTCGCAGCTGGCGAAGGAGAAACACGGCGCGTGGCGAGCCACAAGCATGGGGAAAACGCGTGGGTCGCTCGAGGGTCGAGACACACTGGTGACCGCGTCGTTCGGTGCTGAGGGAGCCAAATTGCTATCTACCATATTGGCACTGGCGGCGTCCACGGCGGCAGCAACGGCAGCCGCGCTGCCGACGCTGGAGCGTTTCCTGGTTGTGAAGCAGCCGTAGGTAAAGATGTTGCGGTTAAGGCTGTGACCGTGCAGGTCGCAGTAGATAGCCACACGGCTGCGCAGCTGGAAGTGCGCGAGTTGACGCTTCAGGTGGAAGACGGTGGGGAAGAGCTGCTCAATGGGGCTGCTCCACTTGCGGTTGAGGTCCCAGCCAGCGAGGTTCACGCGCGTGTTACCGTTTATGACGCCGTCCGGGTTGAGCATGGGCACAACCTTGAAGATGAAGTGACGACGCAGTATAGTGGCGCCACTGGATGGACCAGTAAGGTACTCTAACATGCCTTGCATCATCCAGCTGCTGTTGGGTTCACCCGGGTGAACGCGCGCTGACAAGACGATGACTGGAGCGTCAAGTGGTCACAAGAGAGAGAGAGAGAGAGAGAAGGGATACACACTATGAGCTTAGAGCGACGTGATTGACAACTCGCGTGCAGCACAGAGAGCCACTCACTACGACGCTCATCGTACGGGAGGCCATCCTTGCCCGGTGATGTGATAGAGAGTAGATCGCATGGATTTCCTGCGAGGCTTTGGCAGAGCTCGGTGCGTCGGCACGTGCTCGCCCGCTGCGGGTCACTCTCCAGCCAATCGAGGTAGTCTAGGAGATCTGTGAGTCAGCGAAGCACAACGGAAGAACCACACAAGCACAGTCAAGAGCGGCGGGTGGACTCTGGCGGACACTCGAAAGTGCACATTTTGACACAGAGAGCGATAGTTAGATCCTCCTACCGGTATACGTGTACGGCTGTAGACAGGCGAAGAAGACGCAGTCGTCCTCGTGCTCGAATTCGTAATGGAAGCTGAGAGCGGTGGCGCCTGGTGGAGCTGACGGAGACGCGGTCATGTCGTAGCGCACGTTCGTGCCTCGGTGACGCCAGCCCAGGCCTTTCATCTCGGCGTCTCGCTCCGAATAGACTACTGGCTGTAGTCCCTGGCCGAAGAGTGCGCCGCTCTTGGCAAGGTTCACAAGCGAGAAACGGTACGTGATTCCAGGTCGACCGTTGCGCACCTGAAAGTAGAACCATTGGCGATACGCACTGTTCTTGATGTCGGGGTGGATGAGTAGTTCGTACTCATGCTGTGGCTTCAGTGGTGCCGTGCTATCGCTGCTGGACTGACGGAAGACACGCTCGGCACGCTGCAGGTTGCCGCTTTCGAAGAGCGAGTCGAATTCGAGCGTATCATCTGGCGCGCCACTGTCCTGGAACACCTCGGGCTGGTTGTACTCATACACATGCAGTCGCGCGAGTTCCTCCAGCTCTTCGTGCTCCGCAGCCTCGGCGTCCACCAGTGAGCGACTCTCACGTAAGATCGACTCGGGTTCTGGCAACTCCACTGCAGCATGACTGATGTCTATGACGCTGTTGCTGCTGTTGGCGCTAAGGGTTGCAACAGCCACCACGTTGGGGAGATGTCTGCGCACGGGGAGCTGCGTGGGCCGTTCATCTGGTAGTCCAGTGCGCACTACACGAGGCTCCTCGGGCAGATGAATGAGCGGCAGTGGGGGTGGCAGGAGTAGAGATTGACTGCTAGCGTGGCGGAAGCGGTTGCGCGGTTTGCCCACGGTGCTGTTCATCTGGTCCGTGGACGGTGGTGTTGAATGGCAAAGTCTCTGGGGCTGGTACAATTGGGAGCTTCGTGGTGTGTGTGGCGCTGTCAGTAGTGAACAACAAAGACTATGACAACTCTCGCTATCATCGCTGCGGTGAGGGGAGCTCGTGAGTACGTCAGGAGCCAGCGGGAGTGGCAACACTGCAGCTGGACGCGCAAGCGATGGAGAGCGTAGAGCAGGTAGATAGACTGGAGGAGATTTCTGTCAGCAAAGCTAGAGCCCTGGATGGCGGACGAGAAACCGCGAGTCGAGCCAGGAGGGGTCGTCTCTCTCCCCAGCGGGGCTTTGCAGCTTGAAACCGAAGTTGGCAAACGTCCGCACCACTTCAAAGAGCTAGGATTCTGGACCGAGTCGCTCGTGACCCCTGCTCGATGCGGCGGTTGATCCCAATTCCGACGGGAAAGTCTCGAGTCGCGTCGTTTCAAGTCGACTTGGTGCCGGTTCTGCGCTCCAACACACAGAACTGCTTCTCAGGAGACGCCGTGGCCGCCCTCTCCTGCTTTCCGGTCGCCCCGGACACTTTGGTTTAGTCGCAATCGCCACGATGGCCAGCAGGTTGGGCTCTCTGCTTGCTCTCTTTAGAGGATGCAGTCGGTGACGATACAGGTCATACCCGACTCACCCTGTGTCTTGTAGCACGTACGACCAGCGATGGCAGGAGGCCATGGCCGAACTCAATGAGCAGGTTCACATTGAAGACCACACACTTGCGGTGGATGGCCAGGACGGCTCGGCGAACGAAGCAGTACGTCTCTAGCTCTCCAGCTCTCTAGCTCTGTATGTCTGCGCCTCCAAAAGGCTAAACACTTGTCTGGGGATGCCAGCCGCCGCAAGCCACCATCGTGGAGGCTTTCCAGCACTACGCGTGTCTGTACATTAAGTACATCCAGATCTTATCGCGCCTGTCGGAGTGCTACGACCAGATGGTGCATCCGCAGAAGCGTATCGACGTGAAGCAAGTGATCGAGGTGGTGGCCACGCGCGTGGTGGAGCTCAAGCACCTGCTGGTCAAGTGGAATCCGCCCAACCCGGATGTCCTCACGCAGCCGGAACGCAGCTTCCCGTGGGAATACGTGAATCTGGATGACATCCTCGTGGACCTCAAGTTGCCGCCGGAGACACTCGAGGTCCCTGTACCCCAGTCTTTCCTGGACGACCAGCAGGAAGACCTCGCACGGCGCGAGCGACTCGTCAAGGGTTATATGAAGCTCAAGCACGGCGTGGACTCGGTGCCCATGGACGACACAGACGCAGCACAGCTCTCGCTCGCTGGTGTCGCGGGCGTCTTGTCGCTGGACGAAGCTATCGCTGTAATCCAGCGAAGTGAGCGGGGACGGCAGGGTCGACAGCGCGGTCTGTTGGTACAGGAGCTGCGCGAGGAGGAGCGTCAGCGCAAGCTCTACGAGGCTGCGCAGGGTGCTCCCGAGATGGATCCGGACATTGCGGCCGCCAACATCCAGCGCATGTTCCGCGGCTACTTCTCCCGGGCGGCGGCTGCTCGCGAGCGCGACGCGGAGCTTGTGTTCATTGGCATGAAGGCGCCGGCCACGGACCGCTCGGCGCTGGAGAAGCGACTGGCAGATGCACGACTGCAGCGTCAAGCTGAACAAATGGAAAACAAAGAGGAGTACGAGCGCGCGCTAGTGGAGCTACACGACGTAGTCGCTGGAGAAGAAGGACCGTTCATGAAGGAGAAGATGCTGGAGGAGCGTCGACGCTGGATCACGGATGTCATGGCCACGGGTCAATTGCCGGAGGATCTCGCGGGCTTCTACGCCGCAGCCAACGGGGGCAGCACCGATGAGGACTTGGCGAAGGCACAGGCTAAAGAGGAGGAGGAGGCTGCTGCCAAGGCTGCAAATGATAAGAAGGGCGCCAAAGGCAAGAAAGAGGACAAGAAGGACAAGAAGGACAAGAAAGGCGCGAAAGGGAAGGGCGGGAAGGAGGCCAAGGACGAACAGGACGAAGCGCCCGAGAAGCCCCCACCACTCACGGGGCCGTCCGAACTCTGTGCCAAGTTGGCGGGCGGCGTGGAGCAGTACGAGAAGGTGTGGCTCGAGCGCGAGGAGCTGGACAACTTCTACCAGAAGTATGACGTGGCGCTGGCCAAGGACGTGGTGCGCGGCCCCGTGGAGGTGCAGGTACGCCAGCAGGTGGACGAGATGCTGGTGCTACAGCTTGTGAACATCAAGACGCAGCTTGAGGCTGCGGCGGCAGGAGGCAAAGGCAAGAAGGGCAAGAAGGGCAAAGGCAAAGGCAAAGGTGGCAAGAAAGGCAAGAAAGGCAAGGGCAAGAAGGAAGGCAAGGGCAAGAAGGGCAAACCGCTGCCTGGCGACAAGATCGCGGAGCTCAAGGGCCGAGCGCCCGACTCGTTTCTGAGTGTGCTAGTGGAGCACAAGATGGTGCATGCTCCCCGTGCCGGCGTGCGGGTGCGCGATTTTGTGGGCAGCTTCAACTTCCTGGGCACGGTCTACCAGCACTGCGAGCGGCGCGACCGGATGGGCAATTGGGTGCCGCAGGACCCGTCAGCGGCTCAGCTCCGTCAGTCATTGACGGAGTACGCCGTTCTACCACTGGGGTCGCCTTTCGTTCGTGCACGCACGCCACTCGTGCGCTCCATTCTGCTCTATGGACCTCGTGGCTCGGGCAAGACCATGCTCGTGAGCGCGTTGGCCAACGAGACGGGCGCGTTGGTGCTCAACCTATCGCCAAGCAACCTTGTGGGCAAATTCGCAGGCAAGCAGGGCCCCACTAAGCTGGTGCACATGGCCTTCTTGCTGGCCAAGGCGGCGTCGTTGCAGCCCGTGATCATTTACATGGACGAGTGCGAGCAAGTGTTTGCAAGTGGTGGTAGCGGGAAGAAAGGCAAAGCTGCGGCTGCTGCCAACGCCGAGGGCCCCGTACGCTTTAAGAAGGACCTGCTGCTCTACATTAAGGCGGCGTTGGAGCCTGCGGATCGCGTGCTGGTCGTGGGGACGTCAGCAGACCCAGGCGCCGGCGAGGTCAAGGACCTGCGTAACTTTTTCGATAAGTTCCTGCATGTGCCGTATCCGGACTACGCGTCGCGCGTGCTACTCTGGAAGCATTCGCTGCGTACGACAATCGCTGCCCACGCCGCGACGCTCGGTTTGTCAACCACAGCGACAGCGGCGGCACTGGCTGCGGCGTCATCTTCATCTTCGTCGCAGTCGTCAACCTCACAGCAACGCGACCGCCACCATCGCGAGACGCTAGACATCTCCACACTGGCGCATATCTCGGAGGGCTACTCTTCCGGCAGTATCGTGCGCGCCGTGGAGAGCACTCTGACCCCAAGACGCGTCGAATGCCTGGAGAAGCGCGCGCTGCGGGAGGAGGAGTTCCTGGGTGCGCTGTCCAGACAGACAGCCACGTTCGCAGACGACCACGACAAGTTCAAGGCCTTTACCGCTGTCGTTACAGGCCTCAAGGAGACGCGCGACAAATTACGCAAGGCCGCAGAGGACGCACTCAACCCGGACGACAAGAAAGACAAAGGTAAAGGCGACAAGGGCGACAAGAAGGGCAAGAAGGGCAAGAAGTGAGTCGTCTCCACACTCACCTGCAGCTAACCATGGGTCTCTGAATCAGCACCGAATAGCAAATTTCATCCTGCAAGTGGTGCTTACAACTTCATCAACCTTGTGGTGACATTATATGGGTGGTAGTCGCAGTGGAGGCACTGCTTCCTCTCTTGCCATCGTCTGCTGCTGTTGCTTGTCCTCCTCCTGCTTGCGCTCGAATTCCTCAAGCCAGTACGCAGGCGGCTCCCACCGAGTCTCCCCCGTCTCAACATGTTCGTAGTAGAGTGCGTCCGAGTACATATCCGAGCGCTGCACCCAGCGTCGGGCCTCGACACGCGCGAGCTGCTCCTCCAGAGCGCGGTTCTGCTCAGCCAGCAGCTTCTTGCGCTCTGCCTTGGCACGCACGGCACTGGCGTCTAGCCGACTGGCGCGCGCCAAGTCTCTCCAGGCCTCGAAGATGGCGCGACTGCCCATTCCCTGCCAACGCTGCAACACGGCGCGCATCTGCAGAAACTCGCGAGTGGCCTGCTGCGCCACCTTGGAGCACTGCATCTCCACGTACGCGTCTCGCAGGTGCGTCTGGAAAAGCTCAAGTAGCTCTTCCTCGCTCACGTCGAGAGGCTTCGTGAACACTGACTGTTTCACCACCATTGCAGTCTCAACGGAGGACTTGTTTGCAACTTCTTCACCACTGTTGGCGCGGATCTCCAGTTCTCGGTCTACCGCCTGTATCGCTGCCTTACGGTAGTCTATGATGGCCATGTCAGGCATGTCGAACTGGAAGAACGGTGTGTTGGAAGCACTGTCTGAGGAACCAGATCCCGACGTGGAGACCTCCACTGTCGACTCGTCCTCCACTTCCGACGACTCAGCTTCTGACTCGTCTTCGTCGTCTTCTTCATCTTCCTCTTCGGAGGCATCGTCAACATCGGCTCCCTCCTCTTCTTCCTCCTCCTCCTCCTCCTCGTCTTCTTCGTCGTCTCCTCCGTCTGCCTCCGACTCCATCTCTCTCGCACGGGCCTTCTCCGTCGCTGCCACAAGCTTGTTCTCCGCCATGGTTACTCCTTCCATCGCCAGCTCCAGCTCGGCGATCTTGGCGTCTTCGGGGCCGCCCACCTCGGACTCGGCTTCCTCCAGCTCTGTGCGCAGCTTGCCCAGTTTTTCGTTCACCTTGGCCAACTTCTTCAGCTTTTTCTTGGCCACAGGGCCGTCGCGGTCTTTCCCGACTATGGCCTCACATTCACGCGCGACCAGGTCGTGGTCCTTCTCCGTCTGTGCTAACTTGACTTGCAGCGCCTTGACCCGCGCTGTTTTGATCCGCTTCAATGCCTCGCACTTGCGCTGCAGTTTGGCACGTCGGACCTCCAGTTGATGCATCGCCTTCTGGTGCTGCGCGTGCAGTTTGCGTAGACGACGGCGACGTTGGGCTGTGGCGCGGGCCAAGACGCGTGCCGTACGCTCAAAGTGCGCCACACCTGAGGACGAGTTGATGAAGTCCACGGCACGTCGCCGCGTCTTGAGGGTGAGCCGAGCCACTTTGGCGCGTAGATAGGTGCTGGCGAGTTGGTCCTGAGCCTCTTCCCGTGTGAGCATCTGCGCACGCAACAGTCTGCCCGGGCGTTGACAGCGATACGGCGCTGCTCGAGGCAAGCACACCTTGCGGACACGCTGATCACGCTCACGTAGCGCCACGGGGTCCACACACGCGCATCGTCGGAACTCGACCAAGACGCCATCGGATTCCTCACCACCAGCCACGTGGGCAGTGCCAAAGTCGTCGTCGTAGTGAAGCAGAGCGTCTTCAACCTCTTCGCGTGTGAAACGCTCTGCAAACGACGGTGGCCTTGCACCTAGTTCCGACTCGGGTTTTTCCTTGACTTCAACTTGGTGTACCGATGGGTCGAGGTTATCCGCCGAGGTAACAGTGGCGAGCTCTTGGAGCCGCTCGATGGACGGTAGCAGTTCCGAGTAGAAGCAGTCCCAGACGACACCGTAGAGCTGCAGATCACCGCTTCCTGTGGGCGCCAGTCGCGCACAGTTGGGCTCAAATAGTGCCATAATGACGTTCAAGTCAGCGCTGGTGGCATTGGCACTGCGATTGGTACCTGACTCGCTTCGTTCGTTGCTCTCCAGAGTCTCCGCATTCCCAGTAGGGCTGGGTCGACTGGCACGTTGCCCTTCTACCTCACCTGCCTCTATATGCTGGGCTGCGAACGCCAATAGCGCTTGTAGAGCCTCCACAATCTCGCGTCGACTACTTCGCTGGAAGTCTGCCAGAGCCTTCTCCATATAGCGAAACGTCTCAGCCACGCCGCGCGCCACATACTCGCCCGGCGGCAGTCGCAGTGGGTTCTGTTCCATGCAAAGTACCTGTAGCTCCGAGAGGGCACGGAATGAGAAGGGTAGCTCACGAATTGCGTTCCAGTCCAGTCGCAGTTC
>JAADYK010000783.1:0-14158 GCA_023338225.1 Halophytophthora batemanensis | reverse complement strand
TGGCGCTGGCGCTGGCGCTGGCGCTAGCGCTGGCGCTGGGGCGGGCGTTTGAAAGGCATGGGCCAGCTGACAGAGGCTGACGAGCGCCGCATGTGCGACATGTGGCGGTTGGCAGAATGCCAGAACACGGTGCACCCACGTGCTGTTCGGACGGAAGGCCTACAAATCTAGGCCTCGTGCCGACGCTGAGCACAGCCACATCCGTAAGCCACCCTGCTTTGGGGCGGTAAGTTACAAGTGCACCCTGTATTGGGGAGGCAGCGAAGTCGCCGTGAAGTTCTGGGTTGTGCTGGATTCGGGGACGCCGCAACTGGGACACATGGCCAGCAGCGGCCAAGCAAGACAAACTAGAAGTTGCGCATGTAATTCCTCGGTGGGGTGCTTGGGTGCGCTTTGCCGGGCTGTCCGACGGTGGCAAGCAGAGTTTCTCTGGCCGTATGCTGCCGACCCGCAGCCCATTCAACAACGCTTCCCGGTCCCCTTTCCGCGCACTTTTTCGCGCAAATCCAGACTTCCGCCTCAAGCAAGGCGCGCTGAGCTTGGGGTCGAGGGTTCTGTTGGAGCTCAAACCACTTCTGGCGCGTGATCGGATTGCTCGGCCGCGTTCTGGCGGTAGGTTTGCAGACGAAAACCGCGTGGGCTTGGACAATGTCCGCCCGCGCGAAAAGGCTGGCAGCGCGGATCGGGGGCTTTCCCAGCCTGAAAACGCGCGAGAACACGACCGCATATGCTCTTACGTGACCCTCTTCAGGACATATTAGTTTATCCGAAAATCTGCCGACGCCGAGTGGGTGCAACGAGTCGGTCCGCTGAGCCAGGCGCGGTCGTGACGCCCCCTGGCTCAGCTCGAAGGCGGCTAGTCTCAGGACTTTGCTCTCCGAAAGGGAGCTTCGTCACTCTTGAAATCATCGCGCATTACCACTCGCAACTTGCACGGTAAGCCTTCGCCCCGCCTCAGGGCGAGCGTGCGGTTGCGTGTTTGCAGCAAACTTTGCTTGCTGCTCGTCCTCTGGAAGCGGATCCTTTCGTTGCCGTTGTCCAAACTTGCAGGCCTGCCCGCTGGCCACCGCGATGGCTGCGACAGACGGGTGTGGCGTGCCTGTGAATGGTGCGGCGAGTCCACCTTTGAGTTGATTGCAATGGCGCCGCGGCAGTTGAGCGTGTGCAGTCGTGACGCAGGCATGCTGCTCTCCGGAGGACTGCTTCTTGAAGGCGCGCACCGGCACGGCCCGTTACCATTTCAAAGCTACGCACCAAGTTCCAGCACGCTGGCCAGCAAGCCACCCCTCTGGTGTGCTGACCATACCGAATGATACTTGCGTGCGTATGTGGTGTTAGTGGTCAGCCTTGCTTCGTTCGGCGCTGATACTTGCAAGGAGTAGTGTAGCAGCATGCCTCACACCAAGGATGGTAGCTCTGCGCTGAACTGGGATCTGCGCTTTCCGTGTTAAGTTAGACTCTTTTCTGCTTCATTCTTGTAGGTGGGCTTTAAATACAGCCGCAGCCTACTGCAGGTGAGCGTAGCAACGAGATATCCTCGCGTCACACTCTCGGCTTGTTGGCATAACTGCCGCGCGTGGACTCCGCTTGCTCCCGCTTCGCGGTCTATAGTAAGAACCGGATAAATAGTAACGATCTACGCAGTGAAGCCCGGGGATTGCACTCCCAGTTTGAGGCCCCAAATACCGGGGGTCCGTCCATCGGGTCGAGGTGTTCCAAGTTGAAGTGCGTCCAAGCAACCCTTCCAGGCAAACAGCGCCAGAGCAGGAACGTACTCAACCTTCACGCTACATGCGAGGGTGGAATTTTAAACTCGGGTCTCTTCTGTAAAAGGCTGTAGCTCTTACAATGCTACGCGTACGTAGTTGGCTTTGCACTTGAACCCCTGCAGTCACACTCGCTGTCAACTCATAGCCCCATTTTGATGGTTCAGCATCACGTTATGTGTGGGTTTGACTGCAGGGGTCGCTTTACACTGTAGTTGGAGCAGTCTGGGTAGCACGGTGTCGAGGAACGAAGCAGGAACAAGAAGGGGGTGGCAGCAATACCACAAGGGAAGGCGTCGAGCAAAACACGAACCCAAGAAGGGTGATCGAGTAATAACGATTGCAATGAACGTGGGCAAGGATGCTAGTCGTTAGCTCTTGACTCAGAGCGTCTTGGTACAGACAACCGATCTGCTGAGTGATCACCTGTCCATGGAACTGCAGAAGGCGGCTCAAACGGGTGAAGGGATCAGTGCAATGGCCAGGTACTGCACGGCATTGTCTGAGAAGTTCAAGCAGCACGAGGTTGAGTCACGACTGCTCATCAAGCTCGCAGATACTGGCCGCATCGTCCAGGAACTCGAATTGTAACCCGGAGCGATCTGGGTATTCTGTGTCGCCAGACATCGGACGTGGTGAAGTTGTGGCTTCAACACCTCCAGGACGAGCACCAGTAGCGAGTAAAGTTGCACGAGGCGTTACTTTCGGACCAGGACCCCCTTTGTGTTGAGTTAGGCGACGAGCAAGTCCACAGAGACGTCCAAGCATTGTCCAGGCATGGTATTGAAAAGTATGGCGTTGTACTGACAGCAGGAGAGTCGGATGTGATGGCTTCGGTGTTCAGGGCATCGGCGGAGTTCTCGGGTATCGTTATGACGGGAATACCAGAATGGTTCGTAACGGCAAGTGATGAAGGAAATGTTGGAACGACCGCACTCGCTGGTAGAGAAGCGCGTTGCTTGCGTGAGGTTCCATGCGGTTCAAGTTGCATCACCCGAATGTGCGCAGGCTCTATGGTGCATGGCGCGTGGCGCGTGGCGCGTGGGGAAGGAAGTGCAAGTTATCCACAAGGGATCACGGAAGGCTGACTTCGCAGACTGGAGACCTCTGGTGGACTACGCACGTGACCGCCTATTTCTTCACGAGCAGGCCATTGCGCACAAATGCCTTTCCCTCAGAAGATCCATGACGAGTGCAGGCTCCGGGAGATCTTGAGCGGACTGGGACTGGCAAGCGTGTCACCAGCCAAAAGAGTACTGGATGGCAGTTCTCACGGATCTCAAGCAACAAAAAGACAAGCAGACATAGCAACTGACACCAAGTACCCATCAACACCCCCACGACACAAGATTTTACCACCTGCTACTTCAAGTTGTTTCTTAGCAGTCGAACGGGAGCTCAAACACCTGGAGGACCAGAACCAACGGATTTCTCCTCCACGAAACCCAGTGTGCTGAGCGATGAGGAATGCCGTTTTCTATAGAGTACTCACTGCGCCAACACGGCTGAAAGACCCTCGATGTTGAATGTCGTGCATGAAATAAGAACACTTGCGAAGTGCGAACACTACGACAACCCTTACAACGAGCTTGACGGCTTTTTCGAGACTGGACGATCTGCACGACTGCGTGCTAGCTACGTTTGGACAGAGTCTGGAGCTTCCAGTACGCTCGGATATCCCCACAGACCAATAGTTTTGTCGCTACTGGACGCGATCTCGAGCGCGCTAAGCCAGGGAAGAAGCTGGAGGAGCGCCACGTATCGCGGCAGTCACCATATGCATCGCTTTCTCAGATCACTCACGGCGTCTGCTATACTGCTCACCTCCAATCTAGCTCAACATTGTCCAGCACTGCCTGCTTGGCATACTTTTGGCTTGCAGCTCGGGCATGATGTGAAACGGCAGTTGCCACGCTCAACCCCACGAAGCCAAAGCGCAAGCGCTCAAGGAGACACTCCAGCAAAACAGGAAGTTTCAAGTCCAATGGCGCCATTGAGTGCGGGGCGATGGCGACCGTAGTGTATTGAATGCTCATCTGGTGGTGCTGGCGCTGGAAAGGTGAGTGTTGCCGCATATTATATGCTGCCGCTCAGCAGACGCTCCACGGCCGCGTGCACGTTGCCCATGGTGGCCTGAAGCGCACGGATGTTCTGGTCGCGATTGGAGAAGCCCATGTCATTCAGCTGTGTCAACTGCGAGGCATAGATCTCCTCCGGGTTCCCAGCAGGTGCCGCCGCCGCTCCACCGGCCGCAGGGAATCCACCGAAGCCGCCAAGACCGCCAAACGCCGCGAACGGGTTGGTAGCAGCTGCGTTGGCTCCGCCAGTAGCTCCAGCTCCAGTACCGGATGCGCCAGCGTTCATCCCCTCCAGTCTTCATCGGACAAGCACAGGTACAGATATGAAACCAAGTGAGTCACTCTACACCATCGTGATACCAGCAGTGGACATGGGTGAACAAACGAAACGTACCCTGGCATAAGTCCGGAGCTGCGAAGTTGGCTCATAGCGCTCTGCATCTGCATCATGGCCTGCAGGTTCTGCGGGTTCATGGCCTGACGCAGGAAGTCCGGGTTGGACATCATCTGCCTCATCTGCGGGTTGGCGTTCATCATGGCGGCCATCTGCGGGTTCATTTGCTCCATCTGCGCCAAGAACTGCTCCGGGTTGCTCGTCATCTGCTCCAGGGCTGCCTGGAACATGGGGCTTTGCATCATCTGCGCCATCATCTCCGGGTTCGGTGCGCCAGCACCCCCCATTCCACCCAGTCCGCCCATGCCACCCAAGCCACCCCACGGGTTCGCAGCGCCACCTGTAGATGCCGTGCTACCAGCGCTGGCCCCAGCCGGAGTTCCCCAGGGGTTCGCAGTGGAAGCCGGAGTGGACGACGTCGAACTGCTCTGCGACTGAGACGAGCCAGCTGCACCACTGGTACCACCTGCAACTCCAGGCATTGTGAACGCTGGGCCGCGTGGACCGGGGGTCCCGTTGGCCGTAGCGTCCATGAGCGGTTCCTGGACGTCGTGGTACATGCGACGCAGTGCGTTAAAGCCTTCTGGGTGACTCTCGATGTTGCGCAACGCCGTGTCCTGACTGCGCATCATCTCGCGCATGGCCGCAGGGTTGCGCATGGCCTCCATGCTCTGACGCAGTAGCTCTGGGTCGTTCATGATGTGGTTCAACTGCGGGTTCTGTTCCATGAGCTGTTGTAGCTGCGGGTTGCTCTGCATCATGGACCGCATGATCTCCGGGTTGCTCAGTACGCTCTGCATAATGGGCGAGTCCATCATCTGTTGGACCATCTCCGGGTTCTGCATCATCTGCTGCTGCATCTGGGCCATGCTGGGCAAGCCACCTGCGCCGCCTGCACCCATGAGGTTACCGAACGGGTTGGCACCCGCGTTCGTGTTCGTGTTCGTGTTGCCAGCACCCGCCGCATTGGGGAAGAGCGGGAACCCGAACGGGTTCGCCGCCGCTGCAGTAGTAGCAGGCGCGGGTGTGGGCGTGGGTGTCGTGCTTGGCGCAGATGCAGGTGCAGGTGCAGACTCGGCCGCAGGAGCAGCAGCAGCTGGTCGCGCCGGCCGTGCCGACCCGCGCACAAAGTAAATCGTGTCGTCCGCTTGGATCCCTGCAGCAGCGCGAATGCAGACAGAAAGCGGACAAGGTTAGCGCGCAATAGCGGTGGCGTGCGTATAAGCACCCCGCAGCAGGACTAGCGGAACGCACCGTAGCTCGCGAGGGTGAGCTCGTCCTTGAGCACCTTGCCCTTGTAGATGAGCCGTTGCAGCGGCGCCGCCACGCCCGTGGGCTCCACGAGCGCCTCCTTGCACTGCGCCACCGTGCTCTCCAGCTCCTGCTCCACCGAGAACTTCTTCCCCGCCGTCGTCTTGACGTGCAGCGTCACCATGCTCGTCGTGCGGGCCTCTGCTCGTGCCTTGTCTGGTCTTCTTCTCTCCCCTTCTGGAGCCTCGAAGCTTCTCCGATGGAGCGACGCGTTCACGCTTCCTCGCTAAGTTCGGGAGCGGCGGTCAGAGCGCAGATCTCGTACTTAAGCAGCCAGACCCAGGCTCGCTAGGTTCGCAGGCGGTTGAAGCCGCAGGAGCCCGAATCTGGTGCTGGTGGCAGGAAGTGTGCCCCTCCCCTGCAAAGGAGAGGAGGCGGCTTGTGCGAGCCGGGACTGGAGCCCAACGAACGAGCTCGGGGACGCTAGCCCGGACTTGGGGGCTTGGGCATCGCCCGCGCACAAGGTCGGGCTCGTCGGTATTTTGGGCCTCGCACCCTACTAAGTGCGGTGTGTAGTTTGGGTGAGGCTGGCGCAGTAAATCGGGCGCTCTCGCTCGTATTTTCGGCGGGAACATTTGGGCGCTGCATCATTTGCAGGCTAGAGCAGGAGGACGATGGAGAAGTACTTCGTCCACCCGGCGCCGACGGCAGAGCTGTCTGCAGAGCAGCGCAGCCTGCTTGTCTCGCAACCACACGCAGACGTAGAGATGGCGCTGGCGCCCATGGATCCCTCGCTTCCCGTCGTGAATGGAGGCGTGCAGCAGAGCGTGCAGCTCCAGGCCGATGCACTCGAAGCGAGTGGTCACGGCGACGCAGGGACCAACGCGGGGCGCGTGCCCACAGAGATGGCGCCATCTGCGCAACGACAGGAAGGCGAAGTGCCGGTGCCTCCAACGCAGGGGCCGACGCTCAAGCAGGGTCTCATTGGGAAGCAGAAGCTGGGCATGCAGCAGAGCGTGGTCATAAAGGAGGAGCAAGAGCAGACGGCCAAGCAGGAGCCCGTCGTGGCGCGAACCTGTGCCTTCTGCCCGAGCAAGAAGCACATTGCGGCAGGTGCGTGAGTTAACCTCTGGCCCAGTGCTCAATGCTTTGCTGAGTCCATGGGACTCGTGGTGAAGGAAAGAGGACTGACGATTGCATGCGCTGCACCATGTGGTCCTTGGGCTGGCACAGGTTGCGTGAATAGCGCGTGCAAGAAGTGTTGTTTGGCCCGCGCCGAGGTCTGCAACGCGCACCCGAAGGTGGATCCCAGGATTAAGCGTACGTGCGGCTGATACTGTCTCGTGGCTCTCCGTTGAACCTCCGCTGTATCTGGAATACGATCTTCTACGATCAGCACTGACCACGCACTTGTCTGTACTTGACGTACCAACAGTGGAAGAGCAGCGCCAGCACGAATGGCAGAAGAGGGCCAAAAAGCCTGTGCTGAAGAACGAGTTCCGCGAAGCGAACTTTGTCTGTGAGTGCCGTTCTCTATATATCAAGCCCGCCACGGCCAACCACCCGAGAGCTCACTGTGTCCTCTCCCTCTTCTTGTAGACTACGCGGAGACTGTGACGCTCTTCAGCGTGCGGGAGTTCTTTGAGAAGAAGAAGTTAAGCCAGCCCGTGCTCAATGACCAGGACCGCTCCCTGCGCGTGGACGGCAAGTACTTGGGGCAGCAGCTTCCCCGACGCAAGCGCGTAAGAGACCCCAAGCTGAAAGCGGCCGTCTGTAGCGCCTTGGAGAAGAAGCGTACCCGCCTGGAAGAGCCCAAGACCACGTCCAAGCCCGTGAAGCCAATGGTAGACAGCGCCACCAGTAATGGCGCGCAGGAGGGCGTCCCCGGCAGTGGCTGCTAAAGAAATGCGAGCGCCAACGCCGTTTGCATTAACTACCCACTCTCTCACCGTTCCAGTGACCTCTTAGCCCTTCATCCAGCACGGCATGTCATCTGCTTCATCTGTGGCGACAGTCGTCGATGTTGAGGCGTTCTCCGGTTGAGCTTCATCTACTGGAGATGCGATTGGCGTCTGCGCTGCTTCCTCGACGGAGGCAGCCACTGGCCGACGGTTCTGCTGGAAAACTAGCTCTTCCTGGAGCTGTTTGTGTCGGAATTGGAGGTCGCGACAGTACTTGCGTGCCGTGTCGATCTCTGTGGTCGCGTCTTGCAGTTTCTGCTCCTGTGCGGCGCTGGCAGTCTCGAGCGCCGCCACACGCGCCTGCAGGTGCTTGGTCTGCGAGCTCATCTGTCCACGCCGCGCTTTCAGCTCAGTGTTCTCCTTCCGGAGCGCGGTCAACTGCATTGTAAGTGCGTCTTCGACACGTGACAGCTCTCCGCGCTTCTTCTCCGCATCAGCGGCTCTGGAGTTTGTGTCCTTCAGTGTCTACACCAGTTTTCACAGCAGTATCAGCGGTGGTCAGACAAGCGAATCGCCCGTCTCAAGTCAGACGATGCAAAGCACCAGCGAGCTCGTCGACCCTTACCTTGGCCAAGATGCGGTGCTTGTCCTCTAGGACCTTCTTCTCCCTCTCCAGTGCGCTCGCGAGCTCTTCTGCGCTTTTGCGTCTCCGTTCCTCGCTACTCAAGGACTGGAACCAAGGCCAATGGAAACGGCTTAGTGACGCAATTTCCCCGGTAACAGCATGATCTCCAGTCCTACAAAGCAAACGCAAGACACAAACCTCCTGGAGCCGCTGACAAGCTTCCTGCGACGCCTGTAGCTCAGTTTCGAGCTCAACGCGCTGCATCTCGAGCTGCGCTGCCTGTTTCCAAGTCACCCGCGCCACATTGTAAGCCATAGTATGCTACCTTCTACTGGGGCGACGGAAAGGCGACAAAGCGGTACACCACGTACTAAGCACATCTGGGTCTGCTGCTCCTGCTGCGCAGCCAGTAGCTCGGCCTCCAGCGTGCTGCAGTTCCTGGCCTTCTGGCGCATTTCGTGCCTCAACTCGTCCACAGTCTGCTGGTGTGTTTTGTTCCTCAGTCGAGCTTGGCACTGCTCTTTCTCGCGCAGTCGACGCTGTTCTAATGCTGAGGCACGTTGCACCTCAGCCTCACTCTGCATCTACAGCGAGTCGAGCGACAGACGCAGTGGACAACGCAAGACTCAGCTGAAGAGCTTCGACAATACTGAGCTCTTTGTAGAGCCTGGTGAAAGTAAGCGTACCCGTTCACACTGGAGCCGCAGGAGCGTCACTTGCCTCTGGAGTTCCTGGTTCGCTGTCGTGAGCTCGGCCTCCTTTTGGTTGTGCTTCTGTTCTTGCTGCTGAAGCTGGAGGTCGCGTCTGGCCATCTCCGCGTCCACGGCATTTTGCTTACAGCGCAGCAGCTCACTCTCTTTCTCTTTAGCCGCAAGTTTGGTGGTGAGCAGCTCCAGGAGCTCCTCCTGCACCCTCCTCTCCTCCTCCTGCACGACAGGACTTGAGGTCTGGTTCCCCCGCGGCGCGTCGGGTAGTCTACTGCTGTTCCGCACGTCCTAACGCATAGAGCAGTACGATGGCGCTCAATGGGAAGCATCAGCGGCCTTCTCTAGACAGCACATCAATCTCCAGTCAGACGTGGAGAGACTCGAGACGTACCGAGACGACGCGACCTACTCGAAGTGTACCGCCACGCTCCACTGCAGGCAGTTTATGTGGCCTCAGCTGGCGGTCTCTGACTCCCAGAGCCGCGTTGTCGCCATACTGAAGCGATTGGAGTCGAGCTTTCCGAGTCATGCTGGATCCTGACAGAGAGAGAGAAAGAGAGCTATGGCAGTCGTGGTAGCACTCTTGACATCAAAGCGCACAACCGACGAAAATAAATGGCGCTGGGTTTCACGTTGTTGTTTGAGGCCTGAGGTCAAGAAGCGGAGCGACCGGGAGAAGCGCCGGCCATTTGGAGGCGCTCGATAGCTTTGCGGTTCGTATTGGAGCCACTTGCCGCCCACCGGACGTCTTGTTCAAGCTGGAGCTGAAGCTGCCATGTCCAAGTCCAACGTCCGCGCGCAGAGCGAGCAGCTTTTCAACCTGCAGGTGCAGGGCGACAAGTACGCGCGGCTGTTGATCGAGCAGAAGCACCGACTGCGACAGCTGGACGACCACTGGAAGAAGGTGGTCGAGGAGCTCAAGGAGCTGCGACTGAAGCGTGGAGAAGGGGACCAGCGTGGCGGCGGCGCCAACGCCGTGCGTGCGCGTATGGCGGATGAGCAGCGCGAGCTCATGAAGCTGGAGAACCGGCTGTCGGCCTGCAAGACGCGCGAGAGCAAGATGGTTGCCCACAACGCCGAGTTGCGTCGTCGCGTGGATGAACTGCGTGCCAACCGCGTACTGAGTCAGAGTGTTTTTGAAAAGAACCAGCGCCGTCTGCGCGAGATCCAGAAGCAGATGCAGGAGAGCTTCCGCCAGTCCACGCAGATCGTGTCCGAGCGCGACCGGGTTCGAACTGCGTCTTCACTTTATCAGCTGCGTCGTTGGTTGAGACGTATGTGCTGTTAGCGCTAACGGACGTCGTGCTGCTCGTGGTTCTACGACTGTAGATCCTCGCACAGGCAAACTCACTGTCGGCGCACAACATGGATGAGCAGGAGGCCTTCGACTCGGTGTACCAGAGCTTGGCGGCCATCATCAAGCGGGAGAAGGAGAGTGCCGAGTTGTACCGCAAACAGATCCTGGAGCAGGACCCGCTGGATCTCTCGGACGACTTTGTGCGCGGCAATATGAAGTTTGAGGACGAACAACAGCTCAAGAAGACGCTGCAGAAGCTCGACATGAACGTACGTGGCGGGGGTGGTACCTCACTGCAGTCGCAGTACAAATGAGCCAGTAGCGACTGACTGATTCTGCCATCACTGTCCGCGCTATGGCTGCAGCTCATGGAGGACAAACAGAGTATTGCTTCCATCAACGAGAAGCTGCAGGAGTTCGAGTCGACCTTCGCGGCGCTTCAGCACGAAATGGGCGTGGACGACTACCATGAGCTTGTGGACGTGTACACGAAAAAGGAGGAAGAGAACTTTGCTCTTTTCCGATACGTGCAGAGCACTAACAACGAGGTCGAGCAGCTTGAGGACGAGAAGCTGGCCATCGAGAAGGAGATGGAAAAGTGCGTGGCGCGACTATCTCGCCATGGTCTCGCAGTCCATCGCAGCCTCTGGCCTGATTGAGAACTGACTGATTTGGCACCCGGCCCTGTGTGTAGACTCAACAGCGGGATGAAAGACGGCAATGCACACGCGCGCAAGAGAATGGTGGACGACCTTGTGGAAACCCGACAGAAGTGCGTCCGACGCCAAGCTTTCTGTAGCTTTCCGCTTATCCCACAAGGAACTCGACGAATAGCCGCATTTGATTGGTACTAACGAGTTCTTTCAATGTACTGACCAGAATCCTGAAGGAGAACGCCGAGATCGAGCGGCTTCGAGCGGCGGCAGCGCGCGAGTTCCAGCCGCTCGCACGCGTGGTGGACAGACTGTACAATGCGCTGGGTTGCAACGACATCATGCCGGTACGATAGGCTGTGTACACCAGTGACCTCGTTTTGTGAACGCCTCTGATACGTGTCCTTGTGGGGATTCTTGGGGTCGATTTGTTTTGTTTTGCGGTCGTCATCTAGCCGGCCGTTGGAGCAGCATCGTCTAGCAGCAGCAGCAGCAGCAGCAGTGCTGAGACGGCCTCCAAGCGCACGCGGAAGCAGTCGGAGGACCAGATTGCAATGATGGTACGCACCAGCTTCAGGCTTCTGACTTGCCACCTAGCGCTGGTACTGAGCTGCAGTTCACCCCGGTTTGGCTCTGTACTACGCGTTTGACTAGGCGCGCATCAACTCTATGAACGACCTCCTCGCGGCTCATGGCATCACTGAGGGCAACATTCTCCAGTTCTTGGCGGTACGCTCGCTTGGCTTGCCACATACAAACACTTCGTGGGTGTTCCCTGATCTGAACCTGGGCTTGATGCATCCAATCTGCCTACACGCGCATAACAACAGATCATCGAGCAGCGCAGCAGTGAGCTTATCGAGCAGTTCTCGCGTCGACTACAGTTCAAGAACCCCGCTGAAGCCTCGCGTGCTTCGCTGGGTGCCAATTTGCGGCCGAGCGACCCCACGCGCTCCATCAACGCCGTGCGTGCTCTTCTGCCAGAGTTCCCAGGAGGCTCCACGACGTCGGGTGGTTTCTCGGCGGCTCCGTCGCTGGCAATCAGCTCCACTCTACAATCGTCAGCGCCCGCACCATTTGGAAACTCCGGCGGCGACTTCAACGGCCATGCCGATCTATCTACAGGCCATGCAACAATTGCGGAGGATGACTCAGAGCCGCCTACGAGTGACGAGGAGGAAGGCGACCGTCCCATGACCCGCGCGGAGCTGCAAAAGCGCGCAGCCAAAAGCGTCGCAAATCTGCAGGCCAACCCGAAGCTACAGCCGCTCCGTTCTAAGCTCGCACCGGCCAAGAAGAAAAAGTATTGATACCAGTGCGAGCAGCAGCGCTCGGTGCGGTTTATGAGGCCAGCCAGCTGGAGGAAGGGTCGTGCGCTGCACTGCAACGTACGGCTTCAAGGAGTCATGCAATTCTGAAGGTTTCGACAATATGCACTGGACTCGGGGCCATCGCTTCAAGTGTAATCAGGAGGAGGCTTGGACGCATTGTCAGAGGTCTTCCTCAACGAATGCACAACCCCATGACATGCATGTAATCAAGAGACGTTGAATTCGGTCACCCCTCGCTGCTGAATCTCCTCTTGTTTGAGCTCCACAGTACGTGCAACTGCAGATTCGCTGAAGCGCAGACGTGTGCGTCTTCCGAGCTTTGGTTCCCTGGGGTGCATCTGGATCGTTGGGCTCTCGCAGCTTGCCGATGTTCCCACGCACCTTGCAGACACGGGTAGCGGCTAGAACGCATTTGACGCATGCATTCCTGGATGGAAAGTTCATGGCATGAATGTGTGGGCAATGCTTGTGCGGGGATGTTCGCGGAGACGTGCTGCTGAATGTGCAGCGAAGAGAGCCTCGACTTGAGCGCTGCCCAGCAGTAATGCTGACAAGGAGATGGCCCCCGACTCACACATCCGGGTCTGGATGGACTCGTCCTCGCGCATTCAGCCGTATTGGCCGAGGTCGTTAGCTCGACAGTGCTGGAACCGAGCCAACGAGTCTTCGTGGGAGATCTCCGTGTTGGTGGCGAGCGCTGCCAACAGGAACTGTCCGCTCACAGCCTCGGGTTTGACATGCAAACGCCGAATATACATTGTAGCAGGTCAAGACACTATGGTTTACACCTGAAATGGACGCGTCCATCCTAATCAGGTACCGCTCAATATCGAAATGTGCAGGTTCTTGCACCGGCTTTCCTGAAGACGAGCAGTCCCAACGCCTGCGACGCGAGGATGAGTGGCGACTTGCACAGCAAAGCAAACAACAGGAAGCCGTATGTGCGATCGCATTCACACGCCAGTGCTGGGCTCGCGGGTCTGCATTCGCGCGAATACTTGATGCGGGCGCTCCTCTCGCTGTCAAATAGCGAGTATCGAGTACCGAGCGCCCAGCGTCCAGCGCGTCATGCTTCCAAAGGTACACCACTCCCGCTGCCTGGCTCGAGTTGGTGCCCCGTAATGCTGCAGAGAGACGACTAGGACCAGATCTTCATGCGGCCCGACAAGCGCAGCAAGCCACTGTCAAGATGCGGGCCGGTCTCTGTCTTGGTAATTGCTGGTGAATCTCCGCGGCGATTCTTGAGCTGATGCGCCCCATCTTTCCCAGATGGAAGGCGCAGGACCAGTACCTGGCAGTTGGCGGTTGCCACTTCCGTTTTCGCGCTCGAATCGACATCCTCGAGGAAATGAAGATCACCGCCATCCTCGCCACGACCGCCCTGGCAGGGCTCGCGCCCACCGCCGATGCCTGGTGGGACAATGGCCACATGCTGGTGGGCGAGGTCGCCACGCAGCTCATGAACGCCACCGACGTCGAGACCATCCACAGTGTGCTGGTCAAGTGGGAGGACGACTTCCCCAACACGGCGGAGATCACGACCGCGGCCATCTGGCCCGACCTCATCAAGTGCTCGTCGCTGAGCTCGTACTGCCAGTCGCCCGCCATCCCGTCGTACTCGGGCATGAGCGACTGGCACTACATCGACCTGCCGGTGAACGTGGATGGCACGGAGTGGGAGGGGAAGGAGCCCGACCTCACGCTTTTCGATGACTCTCTCGGTGGCGACGCCGTGAGCACGCTTGAGAGCGCCATGAAGTCCTTCAAGACGACGCAGTCCAACTGGGCGGCCAACCTCATGCTGCGCAACTTCATCCACATCTTCGGCGACCTGCACCAGCCGCTCCACACGGTAGCGGGTATCAGTGCTGACTTCCCGGATGGTGACGGCGGCGGCAACTCGTACTACTTCAACTCGCCTTGTGCCTTCAGCAACCTGCACGCAGTCTGGGACGGTGCAGGTGGCATTTACAGCCTCAACGATTGGGCACTCAACATCGATGATTTCCGTCCGGCACTCAACCAAAACGCTTCGGACCTCATCTCGCTGCTGCCCACCATCCCGGACGCTCTCAACCTCACGCAGTACGCCGACCTCTCGTACGCCGACTTCTACACCACCATGGTGACGGACGACGTGCTGCGGGAGATCGTC
>JAADYK010000782.1:0-14162 GCA_023338225.1 Halophytophthora batemanensis | reverse complement strand
GGGCTGATGCACCTCGACACAAGTCCCTCGCGGAATGGATCACGCTCAGCGACGACACCAGCTTCACGTGCGCGAATGGGAACGTCTGGAGTCCAGTTCCTCTCTGCGACGTGCTTGGCGGCCCCAGAGCCTGCAGCAAGTGCTAGACGCTTGCTTGCAGCCGTCGAAGACCGTCTCGTTGATCGCGTCGAGTCACACCAGTACGGCGATATAGTGTAGCCCAACTGGTAAAACACACAAAAAAGATTGATCCAGCCCTCCATCCAAAGATCGTCGCTGCTGTCGCCACCGCTGCCACCAAGCGAATGCTGCAGCGTCGAGCACCACCACCACCAAAGGACCATCCGCACAAGGATTGAACCCAGCTTACGGGTGAACTTAAAGTGGCTGACCCGGTGGCGTGCAAACACTGCAAGAAGACGTTCAAGACGGAGAAGGACATTCGCCAGGTCAGAGCCCACTTGAGCGACTGCCCCAGCTTTGGGGTTCTCCCCGAGACAAAACGCCTCCGGCGTCGCACCAATTCGTGATACACGCCCGAGCAGAACGAGCTGGCTGCAGAGGAAGCAGAGGTAATGCGCCTACAAGTCCCTCGGACCTTCGCCTGGGACGAGATGAGCGAGCGACTCAGCGGACGCCCAGCCTTCTCAAGCCACCGCATCAATGGGGTCGTGCTCCAGCGCAAGTACGAGCGCATCTGCAAGAAGCGCAAAGCGCGGGCCAGTGTCTGAACCCGAGCATGATGTAGATCGCTGAAGGGAGTCAAGAGCAAGTGGAGGGGTACCACGTGAAGTCCTTTGAAGCAGCACAGTCATTCTTTCGTCATTCATTCGCTCGCTGATGTTGCCGTTCAATTGAGTTCCCACTGGATTGCCATCTTTTGTTGAAACTCGCCCTCGGTTATTCACCTAGCTAGCTTCTTGCATAGTCTCAATTCCATTCATTCCCAGTTCTGCAAGCTACTACCGAGCTACTCCTGTGTCTCCACACCCAAGCACGCGACAAGACCTCCTCGTTCCACTTCCTCGTTCATTGCCTAAGCTCTTCTCTACATGGGGGATCGACCAGTGTGGTGGGAGAGGTCAGTCGACCAGCGCGCACGGGAGACATGGATTCCGACGGCGCAAGACCACGAGTGCTGCACTCGCTCTAGGCGGTGGAGGACAAGTCGTGGTTCCAGTGGGAAGAGCACTACATGATGAAGACATGCTCGTGCTGCGGGAGACTCAACCGCAGCACCACCAGCGAGAAGGTCTTTTCGTGCTCGCACTGCAGCCTGAAGATTGACCGCGACGTGAACGCCGCGCGCAACATCTACCTCAAGAACGAGCACCTGCTCACTCGGGCTCCTGGAGTCCGGGTGCCCGGAGACGCCTACTCCGCGGTGTCAAGTGCGCGTGAGCTTGCTCACACATCGACCAAGAACAGCAAACGGTATGTCCACTAGGGCTAGGACGGTACTTGGAAAACTTTGGGATATATCGAGGCGCAGGGTATAATGGCCGCAAGTGAGTCGCAGCCGACGCTTTTCCGCCAATGAACCCGCCTGCAGCTCCATTTCAGCCAATGGCAACATTGAATCGCGAACACGTCCGCGGCGCCTGTCGGACCTGCCAGGCGCCGTAAAGCGGCCAAAGCGCATGTCGCCTGCGTGAAGGTGGCGGGCTTGGCGTGCGCCTGAGGCGGAGGCTGCTGCTGCTGCTGTCGCTGCTCGCGCCGGCAGACGCGCGACGATACATGGATACAGCAGCTACAGTCTCGTCCGACCGCGTGGTCGGCTGCTTCAGCCTGGAAGTCACGCGGGGCCCACACGCAGGCGTCACACACAACTTCTGCCGTCGACACTTGGACGACGCCGCCACTGCTGCTGGAGACGGCAGCGCAGCACAGCCGCTGGTGCGCGTACTGACCATCGGCCGCAAAAAGAAGTGCTGGCTGCGGCTGAATGAGGACCTGGAGGTGTCCACTTTGCACGCGGAGCTGCGATTCATGGCCCCAGACGCAGGCTCGGCAGTGCAACTCATGCTACGTGACGTCAAGAGCACCAACGGGTCCAAGGTGAACGGCCAGCCACTAGCTGCATGCATGGACTGGCCGCTGGTCGACGGAGACCTCGTGGGCGTGGGTAGAACCAGCATGCGCTTCCGACAAGTGGCACACGGCCGTTTGTGCGAGGACAACGCCGCCGCCGCCAAGTTACCTGCAAGTGCTTCATCCACCGCGATTCCACCGCTCCAAGCCGTCACAGAGAGCTCTGTGGCTCACGTTGTATCATCTGCCGTCCCTACTACAACATCTTCGGCTCCTGCCGCTAAAGCGAACGCCGCAGAGCCCTGTGCGAACGCTCCGAGCGCTGTAAGCCCGCGCGAGACGGCCAAAGAGGTGAGTTGCATGGTCTGTGGCTGCGGCTTAGAGCTGCTGGACCTGCTGGAGCAACAGCTTCACATCAACGCGTGTCTGGGCCGCGCTGCGGGCGCCGAAGCCTCCGCAGTCTCCTCCACCGTCGCAGCGCCGACTCCTGCTCCTGCTCCTGCTCCGACTGCTCCAGGTGCCAAGCCGTCCAGAAAGCGGAAGCGACCGAAGAGCAGCGACACGAAGTCAAAGTCGACCAAAGCCGCAGCCAAAGCCAAGGCGTCCATGAACACGGAAGAGCAAGTGGACACGCAGTTCGTGCTGGTGACGCAGAAGATCTCGCAGTTGGACGCGCAGATGGCCAAACTGGCCAAGAAGCGCGCGGCGCTGGTCAAGACCCTGGACAGACTGGAGAAGGCCAAGGACAAGCTGCGGAAAACGCAGGTGCTTCCTCCGGACCAAGTGCGTGGACTGCTGAATCTGAGCGCAGCACTACGCGTGATCTTCCCAGTAGCCCGCCAAACGCCGGAAGAAGACAAGCCGGTGTCCAGGACGGACAGGACAGTGCCAGCCGTGGCCCAGCGCTACGTTCCTTCACGATATGCCAGCGCCGAGGAGGGTTTAGAGGAGGTGGCGGCCATCTCCATGTGGACGCGCGCGTCCCAGCAGCTCTTTGGGCTGCAGTGCGAGACGCTACTCTATCGCAACAGCATCCTGCGGTTGTATTCGCCCGATTCCAACGAGGATAACGCTGAGATCACGGGTGGGAGCGCCGGGAAGCAAGATCTGGAGACGGAGTCGGAGGCTGAAGCCAAGTCAGAGGGCGACGAAAGGGAGAGTGCGGTGCCGGAGGTGGTGAAGCGCGTGTTCCCTGGCTGGCGACGCGACTTGGCCTTCCTGGAGAACCAGACTCCAGAAGAGCTGGAAATGGCGCGAGAAGCGCTCATGGAGGCGCAGGCGTCTGAGCTGCAGGAGGAGACGACGGAGGAGCAGGGGGCCCGCGAGCAGGACAGCGCTGCGGCGGGTGGCTCGGCGGTGTCAGACGCTGCAATTCCTGCAGAGGATGACGTCGAGCAGCCAGAGACGGAAGACGCGACGGGAGAAGGCGAACTCCTAGAGGACTGCGCTAGTGCTAGTGCTAGTGCTAGAGCTAGCGCCGTGGCGAGTCAACCTGCGAGTCGAACAGAGCAGCAGCGCGCGTGCGAGTTCATGGTGGAGGTCATGACGCGGCTTATTGCGGACAAGAGGCGAGCAGTAGAAGCGGGCGAGGCCAAGTGCGAGGACGCGAGCGAGAACACGCATGTCGCCGAGGATCTGAGCGGAGACGCGCCAGTTGCTGCGCCGCAAGCGCCACAGCCTGGTGTAGCTGCGGGCGAAGACGCTGGCGCGGCGGCATCGCCTCGAGGGACGCCGGCGGAGCTGGAAACGGCGTGACTCGATGACGCACCCAACTGGCCACTTGGTGTGTCGATACATTTCTGAGGAGAATTTTGGGAACGAGTACTGTTCGCTCGCCCCGTCTCTGGTCCGGTTTCGCACCCAGAAATCTACTAGGGGAATGTGATGGCGCGAATGCGGTTGAAGCGGCGACGAATGCGCCGGTTTGTCCGGTTTACCACCTCTCCCGGCTCCGGGGAGAGTTGGGACTCGGCAAGGACGGAGGCTGGGCTTCAAAGCCCCGAGGCGACCGCGCTGCTCCGCCGCGAAGGCCCCCCGTGGCTCACGTCGCCTCCAGGATTCCAGGATGGAAAGGTGCGAGCCGGACACGCTCGTGGCAGACTAGCACGCAAGGCCAGCGGCTGGCCGCCAGCCAGCGAACTTTTGGAACCACGGGGCCGTCCGCGCAGGCCGTCCTTTACTTGCAGCGAGGTGCTGGCGTCGTCGTCAGTCACCACAGCCTGTGGCCGAGTCGTCGCAATTGGGCTTCACGGCCTTGCTGCCACCACCCTCGATGCGGAGCTGTTGCTGCGGTGCTGGGAGCAGCGCCGACTGCGACCGGAGGCCTGGCCGGGCCGAGGCTGGCGCCGCTTCTTGCCGGAGCGGCCTCGGCGTTCATGGCGTCAGCACGGCGACACGCCGGCTTTGGCCGAGCCCGCTCGGGGTCAGTCAAAAGCCAGTGCTCTGCCGTTATGTCACCGCGTCCGCTCGCCTCACCACAATCTCCTCGAGCCGGCTGCTTCCCCTCGCTCTTCACTCTCTCTGCGCTCTGCGCTCTTGGGCGTCGGCAGATGGATCTCGCGGCTGCCATTCGCGCCATCGCGGGGGCTCCTGCCTCCGCTGCGCCCCTGGTTGAAGCCTCTCGCGGCGGCATGCTCGACACGGCCACCTGGGCCCTCCCTGCCTCTGGCGTATAGGGCCCGGCCAAAATTCCGCGTTAGACAAAAAGGCCCGCGAAAGATCAAGGGCGAAGCCGCACAATCGCACGCCAAAATGGCGACGCGCATCTCAGACTCGAGCTCTGCGCCAATCAGCAGCCGCCGCCGCTCTCCCCCACTCCAAATATTAACCTTCCCTTGCAATTCCGCAGGCAAAAAGCGTGGAGGGGGAGGGGAGTTCAGCGCCTTGGGCTGTTTCTGTCGCATTTCCGCATTTCCTCGGGATCGCGGCCATCGATTCTCGCCGAGGAGAGCCCGAGAACCCGCGCGCGACGCTCGGGAAGAAGCAAGCGAGATGCAGCGTTTAAGCAAGCTGCTGCAAGCGCTGGCGCTGACGGCGCTAGCTCACACGACGCACGCCGTGGAGGTGAGCGTGTGCGGCGACGCCACGTACGACCTGGCGGTGGACGCCAGCACGCTGTGCGCCGGCTCAGGCGCGTCTCCGGCCGGCACTGCATGCCCGAAGACGGGTGATGTGGCTGTGGCCGACTGCCACAGCTACTTGCCGTCGTATCTGCTCGCGGACGGCGACTGCGTGGCGCCGGAAGACGCCGTGTGCCAGCTCCTGGAAAGCGGCGCCTGGGGCTGTGTGCTGCCGTCCGTGGGCTGCGGCGAAGTGCAGTCGGAGTGTGCGACGTGGGACTACGAGGGAGAGGACACGGTGGACTTGGACGGCTCCGGGTCGTTTGACGGCAACGAGGACTATGACGAGAGCTGGTTCGTGCAGACCACGGAGCTGCGCGAGCTCTACTCGTGCGGGGACGTGCCTACGCCGGCGCCTACCACGTCCGCGCCCGAAGCCACCCCTGCAGCCACGACGCCGTCCCCGACGCCGGCGTCTACCAAGACGTCTACGCCGACGCCGACCCCTGCGGCTACCAAGACTTCTACGCCGACGCCGACACCTGCGGCTACTACCACGACGTCTACGCCGACTCCGACGCCTGCGTCTACTACCACGACGTCCACGCCGACGTCCACGCCTGCGTCTACCACTACTACGGAGTATGAGGACGGCTGGTACAACTCGACGTCTGCCTCTGGCTCGGATGAAGGCACCACTGTAGGCGACGACGATTCAAATGGCGATGATGACTCGGAAGGATCGGAGAGTTCCAGCGCGAGCGCCAGCGACGAAGACGAGCCTGGCGCAGTGCACTCCGAGACTGCAACGCTGTCAACCGCAGACGTCGCCAAAGGCGCCACAAGCGTTGGCGTATACGTGGGGGTGATCGCAGGTGTGGTGGTAGTGGCGGCGGTTGCTGGCGTGGCGTTCTTCATGCGCAAGAAGCGCCAGCAGACGGAGCAAGGCGCTTCCCGTGAACGTCGCCAGAGCGTCGAATACGCAACGGTGCTCACGCCGCTGTAGACGGTCATCCAGCCGTTACTCCAACGCTGCTGTCGCCTTCCGGCAGCCGTAGCCAGCACCAGTCTGTGGCTAACTGCAGACCTTCACGACGCAGCCAGAGTTCGCTGCAGTAGCTACTAGCGGCTCAAAGCCTCTTGCTTACACTTGTCAATGCAATTTTCAGATCGCCATCTGCACACCCACCACGAGCTCACAACCGTTGCTTCCATGCAAACTTGTATTGTGCGCTTCTGTCTAGCTTCCCATTCGCCACTGCATTACTTGGTGGCAGTCTGCAGGCCAATGCTGCCGAACTGCTCGCTGAACGACGCCTCCGCCTCCACGCCCAGCTGCTGCCGGGCCGCACGGCGCTTGAGCTTGCGCCACTGCTTGGCCTTCCTCCGTGCCGCCAGTGCCGTCTGCGGGTTCAGCGCGTCCTGCGCGAACTTGACGGCCAGCTCCTGCGTGGACAGCGTCGGCATGCCCACCACGTCGCCAGCTCCCGCTCGAATGTCACCCACCTCCACATCGGCCATCTCCGAATCCGAGTCCATCGAATCCGAATCGGAATCCGAATCCGCCAGCGTTCGCATCATGCGACTCATGGCCGTGTCTGCCGTCGTCGCAACGCTCTCAGCTTCCACTACAGGCGTCACCGCCGAAGCCGCCGCCGCGCCCACAGGCAGCGAGCACTGCGGGCCCGCTTCCTCCTTCGCCTGCGCGTCCGGCAGGAAGATACTCGTGGGGTTCAGCTGGTCGTCCGCCACGTCGAATTCCTCGCCAAAGCTGCTAACAAGCTGCGTGTCCAGCACCTGGACGCTCTGATCCGGCGGCGGCGTGAAGTACGGCAGCTTGCCGCGGTTCCAGTCCTGCAGCACGAGCTTCGCGGCGGCCTGGCGATCCGGCACGCCTCCCTTGCCCAGCTTGCCCTTGGCTTGCGCCACCAGCACTAAGAATTGCACGGCGTCCTGGAACCCCTTGGCTGCAGCAGCGGCTGGGAGCTGGTAAAGTGACGCCAGTTGAGTCGCCTGGCAGCGGGAAAGCAGCACTTGGACCGCGCCCACGGGGTCCGCCAGACTCTCCGTGTTGATGCAGTTGCGCAGTAAGAGCGCGTCGGTATCCGAGTGGTCAAAGACGATTCCAGGACAGTCCAGCAGCTTCACCTTGCTATCGATGTGCACCTCCTGCATGACCTTGGTGTGGCCTGCAGTGCTGGACACACTGGCGGCTTTGCTGCGCTTGAGCGAGTTGATCACCGAGCTCTTGCCCACGTTCGGGTAGCCAATGACACCCACGGTGATGGCGGTCTTGAGGCCGTGGCTGCGGCAGTAGTTCTTTAGTAGCTGCATGAGTGCATCCGTGCCCACCGCCTTACTAGCGTTCATGGTTTCTCCTGCAGCCTTGTCCGCACGACCAAAGTTGGCGCTCAGATGCCGACTCTGACTCTGTGTGGACGCCTTGAAGGCCACAGTCGGGTAGAAGCCACGCAAGTACTTGAGCCAAGGCTGAAGTACGTGCGGAGGCACCAGGTCCACCTTGTTGAGCACCAGCACGACCTTCTTCCCGTGGCGATTGCCGATCGCGTCCTCCATCTCCAGCGTACGACAGCCCATGGGGTCGCGAGCGTCCAGCACTTCGAGGATCACATCCGCACGGTCCACCACCTTGCGCAGTTCCTTCATGTACGCACGCCGTGACGTGTCGTTGATGGTCAGAGAAGCCGGCGCACCAGCACCGGCGCCTGCCGTCTGCTCTTGCTGTTCAAAGGCGCGGGAAGTCTGTGCAGATTTCGCCGCCAGCTCCGCCAGGCTGGTGGCCATGCCACGACGAGCGTTCACCTTGCCGCCCCGCAGCTCTTCGCGCTTCTGCCGCAGCTTCTGCGCGCTCTGCTGCTTGGCGAGGCCCTCGCCAAGTCGCTTGGGCGGCGCGTAGCCGGCTGTTTGCTGGCCGCCATTGCCGCCTGGGTTCCCGCCACGCAAAGCTTGCGCCAGAGCGCCCTGGTGCTTGGCACCGCCGGCACCGGCACCTCCAGCGTTGCCTCCACGCTTGGCGGCCTGGCCGCGGCGCTGCAGCTTCACGCGCTGCCGCTGCTTCTGCTCCGTGCGCTTGGCCATGGTCGCGTAGGTGCCGTTATCAGCTTGACGACCGAGATGGTGGCGGATGGCTGGTTGGTAGGCAGCAGGTGGGGATTTCCACCAATCGCCAGGTGGGAGCAGTTTACTGTGCCGCCATTGGCGGAATACTAGCTGCTGGTCGCTCATTTTGTCCAGCCAGCCGAGAGAAGCAGCGCCTGCCCAGTGCAGCCTGGGCCTCGCCAGCCTGGCTTTAGTGCCATCTCTCGCACGTATCACCCACGTGAGGCGGCGCTCGAGCTTCTAGGCTCTTATCCGGATGGTCGATAACTGCATAGGTTCGAGTTCGCGAGGGTGTGCCGGGTTTGTCGTTTTTGCCGGGTTTGCCGGGTTTGACGCGCTCAGCAAGTTGATACTTGCTTGTCACACAGCAACCGGACAAGCAAAGAGCATGGGGGCGCGTCCACGAGACTGCACTAGCGGGTGTACTGCTGGTCTGACGAGTCTAGCAACGTGCGGCTCCTGTGCCGGAACAGCCACGCGTGGGGCTCCGTCCCTTTGGCCATGGCGCGCAACTGGAAAAAGAGCCGATGGTGCAGACCTCGGCATCACGTCGACAACGAGAGACTACGAGCGTCTACGCCCATGCGCGCTCGGGGACCTTCAGCTGGGGCAGTGTGGCAAGAAGACGTTCACCGTTCGCATCCCCAGCGTCTTCCGGCGAGACGAAGACCACACAGTCGCCAAACTCCAACGATGGGTAGCCAGCCTGCTATCAGCTACTCCACTGAGAGTCATCTTGGCAGAGGCGGCAGAAGCAGCAGAAGCAGCAGAAGCAGCGGCTCCACAGCGCATAGCTGGACAGCGCATAGCTGGACAGCTATCACCGCAGGGTGAAGTGATTGGCATCCCAGAAGCAGAGTCGACTGAAGTCGGAAGCATTAGACTGGCACAAGGAGTTCGAGGATTCACGTGGTGCCCCGAAGCTATGCAGGGCAATGCGGTCATCAGGCAGGACCACGGCAAGTTCCAGCGCCATGCTAGAGAAGAGAGAATCGCCTTCCAGCCGTCTCGAGCGATCCACGGAATGCCATGGGACGCGCCACCGACGATCAAGAACAACAGAATTGTGGCAGTCCTCCTACGGCAGCCGTTCAAACAGCACAAGCAGGACATCGTGCAGCAACTCAAGTCCATGATTCCGCGACTAGAGACAAGAAGCGATGCAAACGCGTGGGATACAGCTATTCTACTCCAAAGTCCGAAGCAACTGTGGGCGTGCAAAGGACTACTTACCAACTACCGAGCATGGACGGCATATCGCGCGGCGATGAGACAACTCAACCTGTGCTACGCAGGACGGGACCTCGCAGGAAGCTGTGTACTTGCCGAGGAATGCACGGGGGTGAAAGAGAGGACTGCGCACCTCTTCTGGGAGTGCAAGCGGGTGCAGCCATGCTGAGAGCCTGCAGCAGGCCAGCAACGAGCACGACACCTTTCGAGGCCCGGGTGTCTTCGTACAATCTCGCTTCTCTTGATTGTGCGGCCAAGTAAAAGCAGCTCGTGCGGGAGCACAAGGCCGCAAAGGACGGCTCGTTGGCGGGCTCGCGCATGTGGCGTGGCTCCATCTCACGGGCAAATAGGAGGTGGTGGCCAAGGCCAAGTGCCAGTGCGCAAGGCGCAACGCCATTTCGACCGCGGCGTGCCATTCCACGCTCAGCTAGTGACAGCTCCTGCTGCTACCGGGCTACAGCAACACTGCACGAAGGATCGAGATGAACTAATCGCCGGAGTGCAGGCGGCCAAGCACCACAAGCTAGCTGCATGGACTGCCATTTGTGCATGGCTGAACGCGCAGTCCACGTTTGCTGGCCACCAGCTAACGCCCGGTGCGCTGCGCAGGAGGTTTGGCATCAGCGGCGCGACGCATTGTCATCGGCGCCAGGAGCTTCTCCAGTACCCAGCTCAATCATTATAGCTCCCAGTCATCCAAGTATGGCCACATCAGCTGCATACCAACGAGTAGGCTATCTTTGTCGCCCCAAGAATACGCGGCGGTGGTCACCAAGCACGCAGTCTTATCGGCCACCAAGCAGCTCCTCTGCGGCTCGTGGACCCAAAGTCGATGCAGAGCCGATGCGGAGCGTGTCAACCCTCCCCAGCGTCCTAGAGCAGTGCCTCTGCAGTCCTTGAACTGAGCCACACCTCGTTTGCACGCTTGCGCCCCTATAAATACTTGGTCTGGGCGTCGCTCAAGCAGCATTTGCTCGCTCCCACCTTTGCCAGTCTCTCTTCTTCATGCAGCAAAGCGCGCTGGCCATCCCTGCCATGGACCTACTGCCTCTAACCGCTGCAGAAGACGCTCAAGAGCTCATGCAGACCGACAGTCAGCGCGAACTCGAGCTGGAGCGCGTCCTTGTGGAAGCCGCCGCCGATGCTGCCCTCAACGTCACAATCGACCCACACACAGACACTAGCGTGCCGCCATCGCCAAGTGTGCGGCGTCTATCCAGTCTGGCGCTGGACGAGCGCTCGCCGAGGTTCCTGCGACGCTTGCAAGCGCTGGAAAGTCCCAGCAAGCGTCATTGGACGCCCGTCCAATGCCTCTGCTCCGAGTTCACCACCACAGAAGTAGACTACGTGGCCGACGTCACGCGGTTACTGGACGGTCTACTGGACCCTGTGGCTGCGCTCGTGCATCGAACAGAGCTAGGACTACAACTCCCGGCACTTGTAGCCCTGCGTGACGCTGCGCACGTCATTCTCCGCGTGCACCGAGAGCTGCTACAGCAACTTGAGAACCCAGAGCTGGAGGTTGAGGCGGAGACGGAGCTCTCATACACCGAGGACACTCCAGACGCTGGCCGCAGCTCGCTAAAGGCCGTGGCACGTGTTACTACCGCTTTCTCCACCACAATCGAGTACATGAAGGTCTACGCACTCTACTGTGCCAGCTTTATCCCAGCGCTCGCAGAGCTCGAGACGCCTGTAGACGCACTGCAGCAACTCGTACGCGCCTTTGAGAGTGGCAGCAGCCTCGGCGACAGCTTCATCAGCTTGAGCAGCCAGGCAGTAACCGCAGGCTCGGAGCTTATCAAGCCTGTGCAGCGACTCTGCCTCTACTCACTGCTCTTCCGTTCGCTGGTGCACAAGGCTGCAGCTCCAGCAGAGAAGAGACTACTACAGCAGGCGCTAGAGCAAGTGCAGCATGCCTCAGACCTCGTGAACGCACGTGTGCGCGACGCGGAGAATAACACGCGGCTTGTGCAGCTTTACGAGAGCGTGGAGCAGCCCAAACGAGCGCTCAAGCTGCAACTACTGCGACCTGGCCGTACGCTGCTCTGTGAGCTGCCGGCTGTCGTTCAGCGCGTGGACCGCGGCGCGCGTCTGGCACGAGCGCTTCACCTGCCGTTGCGCAAGCAGCAGCGTCGTTACCATCGACAGCGTGAGCGTGAAGACGAACAGCCAGACAACACCGCCGCTTTGGCTCTGCGCGACAGCCTCTGTTCCTGTGCCACTGGGCGTTCTAAATGCTCGCACAGTCGTGGCGGCGTCCCACAGCGACTTGTACTTCTGTCTGACGCGCTGTTGCTGGTCAAGAAGGGTGCGCACCGCCTCCGTGTGCGCCAGCAACTCTGTCTCTCTTGTCTCGAGCTACTAGACCCGTGCGAGTTCGACTGTGGCTGCGGCGTCAGAAATGACTGCTCCTGCGTGCGGTCTTTCGCGCTTGTAGCCACGAGAATCGGCCGCTGTCAATGCCACACGCGATCGCCCAGCACACTGCAGCGAGCGACCAGAGATCATGGTTCCCTCTCCAGCAGCTTGGCGAGCGCTCTGGATCGACCGCTGGGCGAGCGCGTGGCCCTGAACTCTGGGCAACACCAAATCCCAGAGCTGTCTACCCGACGAGCAGCTCGTCAGTTCGCGGTGCGGTGCGAGACCGAGCAGAAGAAGACCGAGTTCCTGGCGCTGCTGCGTGGCGCCGTGGCGCGCGCAGCGAGGACTGAGGGCCCTTCGCGCTCGTTGGGTGGAATCTCGGCTTCCAGACTGCCCGGTAAGCTCTGGAGTTGCCTCAAGAAGGCTGAGCGGCCGCTGGCCAAAGGCTACCGCGCCATGCTGCGTCTCCGTCCACACGCCGTTGCTGGGGACAACGATTTGACCGGGTCCGTGCTCTCCACTGAAAGTCAAGACGAGCACAGCCGGCTACTGCACACAGTTGTGTGCGTGACGTCAGGAGCGGCGTGACGTTCGCCGACGACGTCACTTTGCGCTGTGTGGTGGAAGCACATCAAGCGGCCACAAGATGTTCATTCAAAGACAGCAATGGCTGGTATGGCTACACTCGACCAGCGAGATGGCTACATGTACCTCAAATGATTGCACCATTTATCAGCTCGGACGACTACACTATAACCTAGTTGCAAGGAATTGGCAGTACAAAAAGGGAAATGCTGTCTTGTTCATCTACAAATGTGTGCAGGGGGTGCTAGCTATATGGACAAGAGGAGAGCTCGTCACTCCTCGCGCTCGACGCATGCGCGCGCCGCACTCTCGCAAAATCAAACTTCGTCGTCTTGCCGCTACGCTTCCTCTCGACCCCGTCGCTGTATACTTAGCTGGAGGCCACGGGCGTCGGCTTGATGCTCGTCTCCTCCGTCTCCGGCTGCTGCTCCTTGACGCTGCTGGGAGGCGCGGCCACTGCCTCCGCCTTAATCGCGGGCTTCTCGGGGCTCGGGACCGCCTCCGCTGTGTCAGCACCAGACTCCGAGTCCGTGCTGCCCTCCATCTCCGCCTCGACCGTTGTCTCCGTCTGGTTGTCCACGGGCTCCTGAGCTAGCAGAGCCGCCTCCGTCACCTGTTCCACCGGTGTCGACAATTCCACTGCCGCCGCCTCCTTGGGCTCCTCAACCACCACCGCCGCCTCCTTGGGCTTCTCAGTCACCGCCGCCACCTCCTTGGGCTTCTCAGCCACCGCCGCCACCTCCTTGGGCTTCTCAGCGACAACTTCCGTCTTGAAAGGGCTGTCGGCCACCGGCTCGATCGTGGGCTTCACAGCCTTCTTCACAATCGGTTTCTTGATAGGGACAGGCGCAGGGGCTGCTGCAGCCGACTTTTCAAAGCGCGCGATGGTGGCGGCCACAGGGACGGCCGGTCTCCGCGGCGACTCGTTCGGCACCTCCACCTGCTCCTCGGGCTTGGCCACAGCCGCAGCCACAGATGTGTCCACCTTGGCAGGCTTCTTGACCTCCTCTGCCGCAGGCTTCTTGACTTCTTCCTTGGCCACAGCAGCCTCAGGCTTCGGCTGCTCCTTGATCTCAGGCTCCTGAACCTGCTCGGTGACGGGGGCAACTGGCGTCTTCGACTTCTCAACAGCCACTGGCTTCTCCTCACCCTTGTCGGCAGCAGTCGAGTCCTCCGTCTTCGCAGACACAGTGGGCTCTTTCGGTGTCATCACAGCCTCCGTGATCTTCTCCACGGATGTAGGCAGCTCCGTGGCGACCACAGGTGCTGTGGGCTTCTCCTCCACCTTCTCAGCGATGATCGCAGGTTCCTGGGGCGTCTCAGAGACCATCGAAGCGATGGCAGGCGTGAGGGCGGCCTCCGTGACTTGTTCCACAGGCGTCGGCAACTCTACAGCCACAGGCTCTTCCGACTCCACCTTCTCCACAGCGACTGGAGGCTCCTCGACCTTCTCCACCTTCTCCACAGCGACCGCAGGCTCCTCGACCTCCTCGACCTTCTCTGTAACCACGGCGGGCACAGGCTCCTCCGTCTTCTCCGCGACAGCCGCAGGCTCCTCGGTTTTCTCAACGGCTGCAAGTTCAGCCACAGCCACAGGCTCCTCAGTCTTTTCCGTGGCGGCCGCAGGCTCGTCCGGCTTCTCCGCGATAGCCACAGGCTCCTCCTTCTTCTCCATGGCGGCCGCAGGCTCGTCCGCAGTGGCCACAACAGCTGCAGGCTCCTCAACCTTCTCGACTATCTTTTCAGCCACCTTCTCCTCCACGGCAGCAACGG